>CAUYQU010082460.1:0-138405 GCA_963574635.1 Cheracebus regulus | reverse complement strand
GTGTGTGTGTGTGTGTGTGTGTGTGTGTGTGTGTGTGTGTGTGTGTGTGTGTGTGTGTGTGTGTGTGTGATGTGCACGTGGTGGCTGGGGAGCAGGCAGCTAATTAAATACACCAGCATCAGAGCAAAGCCCCCATGCTGCAGGGATGCCAGTGATGGTGACCAGCCTGGCCACCCTTGGTCGACCTTGACTTGGACCCAGACAGCAGGGCTGGAGCAGCAGTCAAGGGCAACAGCTGAGCACTTTGGGCAAGACCTTCAAGACCCAAACCTCCACTTCCCAGCCGTAGGTCCAGTTCAGTCCCCTGAGGGGACTGGCCCTGGAGGAGCGTGAGGGATAGTGTGGCCCCAGTGAGCGTGGTGTCTGCTGCTGCTGCTGCAGGCTGCGGGTGCCAAGGCAGCTTGTCTGCACTGTGAATCAGGACAGCCCTCTGCCTGGGAGCCAGCTCCCCCTCCACTGCCGCTGCCTGAGCCGACGCCTCCTGGGCCTTACCCCACTGTGTGCTTGGTGCTGTGCCCCACAGCTTCCTCAGTCTGCCCAGCCCTGCAGATTGTTTCACCAGGAAGCCAGTGCCACTTTGCTGAAGCCACTCTGCCCAGGAAACTGGCAGCAGCCTCAAGCCCACACAGGCTCCCTGCTCCGCCCCGCTAGCCTGCTGGGCCCCCAGGGGAGGGCAGCCTAAGAAGGGAGCAGGCCTCCAAGAGCGCTTCAGTCAGCACCGAGCTGGGCTCACAGCCCCCCGCCTGTCAGTCCCCAGGGGCAGGAGAGGCCCCTCTGAGCACCCACCCGTGCTGTCCGAGCTGGATACCTCCCAGCACAGATCTGGGAGCTGCTGGTGAGGGCCAGCACTGGGTCTGAACCCAGCTCCCAGGTCTTGCCTCTTAGGCAAGGAAACCTCCCTCCTCCTCCATGTGGGACTGAGCTGGGAGCCAAGCCACACCCTCCCTGACCAAGGGGCCTGAAGCTGACCCCTCCCTCCCCAGCCCCCTCAGGGGCCCTACACATTGGGATGGAAAGTAGCCCTGAGCTCAGCTCCAGGGCAGGGTGACCTTGGGTGTGTCACTGTCTCAAATGAGGGGTCATGTGACCCAGTGGAACCTGTGCCGGGCGTGGGAGGCACTTAGTCCATGGAAGCTGGCTCTGGGGCCAGATCCAGTGTGGAGGAAGGATGAGCACACAGAGTGGACATGGCTGCCACCGCCAAGGCATAGATTCAGGCCTCTCCTGCCTGCGGTGTGAGCTTGGGCAAGTCCCCTAACCTCATGCCTCAGCGTCACCATGTATAAAATGGAAGAAGAAAAGCAGCCATGCCAGAGGGCTGCCCTGGGGATGGGAGACTTGCAGGGCACAGTGCTGACCCCGTGTTACCTGCGGCCCTAGGGTGAGCCCCATACGTCTCCCACTGAGAGGCAAAGGGCCCAGAACCCCTCAGGAAGTGACACCAGCCCCAAATCATCCATTTTCCCAGGACCTCTGTGAGGGCGTCCACCTCCACTCCACCTCTCCCCTCCCCACTGATCTAAAGACGGCGCTCCTCAAAGCCCTGGGAAGGAGGGGGCTTGGGTGGATTAACTGAGGGACAGAAGGGAGGAGGGGCTGCCCAGGGCGACTCCCAGGAGCCTCTGAGCCCCTGGAGTGTGCAGTGAGGCAGGCCTGCTCTGTGTGGCCTGAGAACTCCCAGCCGACTGCCCCAGGAGAGTCCTCTATCAGGCCTGGCATCGGTGGAAACCCGAGCATCCATTAGTGGGGTCGGGCCAGGGCCTGCAGCCTTTGAAGGTGCAGCCTGGCCAGGATGGTGGGCAGGAGCCGGAGCCAGCACCTGGTTCTGGCTGGGGCCAAGCTGTGGGCGTGCACGTCCCCATCTCTGACTCCCCTGCCCCCCAGGGTGCCTTGGGTAGCCCCAGGCCCCCATGTTTTATGGAGGAGAGGGTTCCAGTGGGCCAAGCTCACTGCAGCCACCAATACACAGGTAAACTCACTGAATCTGCTCGTCTACCCACAGGGGTGGTATGGCAGCAGCATACCTGTTTCACAGGGGTGCAGGCAGGGCGGGGCTTAGCTGCCTGCAGCTGCCCCAGATAGAGCTGGAGTTTGAGTCGAGGCTCCAGGTGCTTCAGAGTCCCTTGCCCACCAGTGCTTCAGGCATGTCCTTGGAAAAGAGGTGCCCTCTGGGATCCTCTGTGGGCTGAGGGATGGGATGGGACATGGGGCAGCAGTGCCCGGGCCCCCTCACCTGCCTGCCCACATGGAGTGAGGTCATGGACCGGCATCCTGCCATGGGCTGTGGCAGGATGGGGTAGCCATGATTGGCAGGCCCCCGACAGCGGGGCTAATGCACAAGCTAGGAGATAAGGCTTATCTGGAAATGTCCCTGGAATCGAGACTCTGATGGAAACAGGCTTCTGGGTTAATATATTTTTGATAGATAACGTCTCGTAAACGGGAAGCCCTGGGGGCCTGGGGCAGTAGAAGGGGCAGCTTCCGTGCTCCCAGGCCTCCTGCCCTGGCCATGCATGTGCATGTGCGCACATGGGCATCGGTGCACCAGGCATCTCCCTGCCTGTGCTGACGTCCGGGTATGCGTCTCTGCACACAGATCCACGATGTCTTGGGCGTGTCTGCATGTGCTCTGTGTGTGTTTTGAGAGGGTTGGTGCATCTGTCAGTGTGTGTGTCTCTTTGGGTATGGGAGTAGGGTAAAGGAGGATCGGGTCCAGTGTGCACAGGGTGGTGGCACATGTGTGTCCAGTGCTAGTTTGCCCCATGAGCAAAGAGGATACAGGTTGGCGGGGTCTCTTCTCCAGGACTGGGTAGGATTCAAGGGAGGCTTATCATCCCATTCTACAGGAAGCACACCAGGGCTAGACCTCTGTCTGGGGAGCCCAGGAGCCTGTCAGTCTGAGCTTACTCTGGGGTTGGTCCCAGCCCTGGCCTCTACTGCCGGGCAGCCTCCACGTGGGGGTTAGCATTTCTAGATTCCCTTCCAGAGACCAAGGCCACTGCTGACAGCCTCCCGGCTCCTAGGACAGCCTCCCGGCTCCTAGTTCAGCCTTGTGTGTCCTCTGAGGCTGAGACTGGAGAGGCCTCCTGCCAAGGGCCTGCCTGGGCAAGGTCTTGAAGGGAGAGTAGGAGTTTGCCAGGGTGAGGAAGGGTGGCACCTGCCAGAGGGAGCAGCAAAGTGAGGGCTGTGGCGAGGGGGCGCTCGCTGGGGCCTGCGTGCCTGCTTGCCAAGGAGGGATGAGGTCATGGCTCCAGACCCCCCAGCGCTGCTGCACCTCCAGGACCTTCCACACGGGCAGCCCAGATTAAAGAGTAATTAGCATTTGCCTGATAACGGGGTTGAGCCATTAATTAGCCTGCTCAGCCAGCACCAGGCTTGGCTGCTGGGAGTTGGGGCAGAGGCAGCAGGGGGTGCTGGGAATGGGGCTCCCAAGGCTCTAGAGGGGCTCCATTCCCCTTGCTGAGCACTGTGATGGAGGGGGAGGTGATGGGGGTGCTATGAACAATGTGGCCAGAACTCAGGCAGCCAGAGAGGCCTAGAAGGCTGCCTGCTGGGTGTGAGGAGGCCTTGGCAGGGGCATAGGCAAGGAGTAGGGCGTGGTATCTGGTTGGGGTTTCATGAGACCCCTCTGGCCTCCTGAGAGAGCCAATGGCAGGGCCTGGAGGCCAGGGCCCCCCTCCCTAAAGAGGGGGCAGAGGCCATGTGGGTTGGAGAGGAAGACCTGGGACCAGTGGTTGGTGACTGGATGTGGCAGCGAGGGTAGGGGACAGTCCGAGCTAACGCCTGGGCGGAAGAAAACATTTGGGAAGGCTCGGGGATTCAAAACAGGGAGGTGAAACTTGAGAGGAGGGGTACCTTTGGATGGAGGTCCCAGGTTCAGTCCTTGAATATTTATGAGGCCTCCTGTGTACAGGCCCTGTCCCCAGGCTGGGGCACCAGTCCAGGAGACGGAGACCCTGTCCACATCCCAGCCCTCTGTTCCCTGGGGCAGGGCCAGAGCAGGGACCTCAGAGGGCGGTGGGAGTGACAGCCTGGGCCCCAGATCACTACCTCCCACCACGAAGTGTGGCCCACCCCCTCTGCAAAGGAGGCTGTTGGGCCAGCCCTGGGCCACCCAGGCAGCAGGTCAGAGGTCACATGGCCACACCCCTGGAGCCCTGACTGAGGTGTTGCTCAGTCCCTACGTGCTCCCCCCACATTATCACTGGGCCCGATGAGGGAAACAGTGCAGCAGAGAAACGGCCGCATCCCACGGCCACAGCTGGCCGAGAGCCCAGGCTGACCTGGACCTGGGGCATGGTGCCAGGCGCCGCCAGGCCTCACCCCTCAAGGTCACTCTGTAGACTCAGCCCCAAGCCTCCAACATCCCACACAGCCGCCACCTGGCGGGCCCCAGCACCCATCTCCCCTGCCAGGCTTGCACAGGCCAGCATCGCCTGTGGGAGGAGACCCCGTTGGCAGGGACAGTCCTGTGGAGCCACCTGAAGAGGCGTGGAGGCAGCGGAGTGGCGGCCAGCACAGTGTGGCCCAGCAGAGGGGCCTGAGGGGTCGCTGGGCCCAAGGCAGAGGCCCCAGTCAGTCTCTTGGCCCTCCAGCTCCGCCCTGCCTGTGTCTTCACTGCCATCTCCCATCACTTCCCTTGACTCTCGCTGGTCTTTCATGGACAACCCTACCTCCTGCCAAGGTCTAGTTCACCTCTTCCCTGGCCATGCCCACCCTGAGGCCTGGGGCCCCAGCCCTTGAATGATGTCCAGCAGGGACCCCGGGCAACCTGCCAACATAGAGGCAGGCTAGAGGGTGGGGTCTGTGGGATGTGGTTACCTGCAAAGGGACTCTGGGGGTCTCTTTAGCTTTCTCCTCCCCCAACCTCCCTCCCAAGCTTCCACCCTGGGCCTGCCCCCGTGGCAGCCACTCTCTGCTGGGCCCTCCCCGCTCCCAGCTCTTCAGCTCCCTCTAGGGGACCTGAGGACCCAGGAACCCAGAGGAGCTTGGGCTGGAGGTAGAGAAAGGCAGGTGGGTGCCAGAGCCAGGCCTTCCTCAGAGCCCCAGGGAGAGGCCCTAGAAATCTCCCAAAGACTCCAGAGCTGGGGCTCAGACCAGGCTACAGAGGCCAAGTTCATTACCAAGCAAGACTCTCCCAAGCCAGTTACCCACACCATCCCCAGACTGTCATCAGCAGCACCCCCGTCACTCACCCCACCAGCACTCCATCATTTAACTTCCCTGCTTCCCTAACGTCAATGCCATCTTCACCTCATGATGTAACTAACTTCACCACCGCCATCATCAGTACCACCAGTGACATGCTCAGATGGGTTTGGGGAATACCTGTCTAGAGGCCACAGGGAGGAGTGTGACGCAGTTGGCCAGCAGGGAGACCCCATGCCCAGGCTCAGGCAAGAGGGAATGGGGTCCCAGTGGGGCCACAGCTGGAGTCAGTAAAGAGGAGGAGGCAGGTTTGAAGACGATCCCGAAGCTACATCAGCTGGCCTTAGCAGCGACTGGACGAGTGAGGGGAGGCCAGACTTAGGGGATCCAGGGTCCCTGGCCAGCCTCTGCCCAGGGTTGCTGGACACAAGAGATGGGAACCCCGCAGGGGGACGGGTAGACAAGGCACCTTGGCGAGCTTCACTGCAGAATTCTTGAGTCTAAAACTCGGATGCCCTTGGGGAATTTGGCTTGGAAAGCCTCTCTCTGGACAGCTGTGTCTTGGGTCTGGGTAGACACAGAGAGGGGTCATTGGCACATAGGCACGGGATCTTGAGGCCACGGGAGGGATAGAGCTAGAGAAGAGAAGGGCCCAGGGAGCCTTCTACAGTGTCAGGGCACAAGGGGACACAGAGGGCAGGGGAAGGTGGGCATTGCTTGAGATGCCCATGGGCCATGGGTGCCAGGCCCAGGGAAGAGGGTGGTGGGGTGGAGCCTCAGACAGGCTCCCCACAGAAGTGGGCAGGGCACCTCTGGGCGGCTGGTGGGCGTGCGTAGGCACCAGGTGGGACTGTTGTGTAATAGGTGTGGCATGAGATGAAGCAACCTGCTTCCTAATCGGATGCAGAGCGGACGATGGGGTGGATGATAGCCAACAGTCAGCAGCGCCTCCCTGGTCCCCAGTGCTCACCGTGGGGGGATCCACCCTCCTACCAGCCAGGCCTCCCCGGGGTCTACCTACCACCTTGCCCGGCTCTGTCTCCAGGCCTCGGCAATGCTGCCCTCCCCACCAGGGCCCACGCTCCACTCCAGCCCGCTCCTCCCTCTGGACCTCGGGGCTCTCACACAGATGGCTCCGTTGGCCAGAGTGGGAGGAAGAGAAGCAGGTTCCAGGCCCTGTGCCGTCCGAAGGACTGCTGCTCCAAGGGAGGTCTCCAGCAGGCCTCATGAGTGGGCGAGAAGGAGAGAAGTGACTCTGAGACCCCTACTTCCTGGAGTTCCTCATAGAAGAGAAACTGAGGCAGGGGAGGGGTTGGTCCTCTGCCCAGCACAGGGAACCTGTCGGAGGATGTGGCTGCTGCCAGCTGATGCCTGTGGAAGGACCCGCCCAAGCCCACCGCTTACAGAGCGTGCACCTGGCCAGGTGCTGGCACAGAGCAGCCCTTGGGGAGCAGGGTCTGGGTGTCTGTGTGGACACACTGACCGGGTTGGGGCCCACCCCTGCCTCCCACCATGAACAGCTGGGTGGGCTGCCGATAAGGAGAGACGGTTGCAGAGTCACCAAGCCCCACTGATAAAATAGACAAGCATCTCCCGGTGGCCGGAAGGTGCGGGAGGGGCCCACCCGGGGAGCACCCACATCTCGGGTGGGAACGTGGAGGCTGCTGGTTCTGGGCAGGGCCCACCTTGCCCTCAGGGGCACAGCAGCCCTCCCCAAGGCATCTAGGCAGCTGCCGACACAGTGCAGCAGGGCCCCGGCGTGGCCCACCCTGCAGGACCTCCCCGCAGCTGCCCTGCTCAGCTCCAAACGCAGGCTCCTCAGGGTTCCCTCACACACCATGCCCTGTCCCTCACCAACTCTGCTCAGCCATGCTCCTGCCTAGAGCACCCCCACGCCATGCCCATCTCCCGCCCCTTCTTCCAGGCACAGCAGCTTGTCCCTGAAAGAATGAACTGCTGGCGAGGAGAGAGGGTCCTGGGAAGTTGGGGCTGTGACAGAGCAGGAGTGGGGTGGCAGGGGACACAGAGGACAGGTGCACGTGTCCCTGTGGAAGGGGCCCAGCATGTCATGGGGTTCTTTTGCTGGAGACATCGGGGCTCTCTCTTCTGGCCAGGGTTGCAGAGCTGGACAGTAGGAACTTAAAGCCACTGCAGCTGTCCAGTCCCCAAGAAGGGAAAGAGGTCAACAGCAGAAAGGGGCAATGGCCATGCCGAGAAAGGCCAATGGAGAAATGAAGAGATGGGTTCCTGCTGGCCCCATCTGAGCCCTGGATCCAGCTATGCCTGAAGCCCACCCCCGTGTCATGGGAGGCCACACATTCCCTCTGCTGCAGAAGCCTGGTGCCTCGGGTTCCTGCTTTGTGACTCAGAGAGGGATGGTGGTGGATGCAGTCAGCTGTGCCTCTCACCCACCCAGCAAGGTTCCTGACCAGCAGCAGGCCCATTGCTTCATCTTCAAAGCCTGTCCCGAATCAGCCAGCCCTCACCCCACGGCCACCAGCCCAGCCAGACCCAGTCACCTCCCACCTGGGCCATCACAATCGCCTCATCCTGGCCTCCTGCTCTGCCCGCTGCAGCCAGACAATCCTGTTGAAACGTGTCAGGGCCCCTCTTCTCTGCTGCAAACTCTCTCACTGACATCTTCCTCAGGGCAATGGCCAGAGTTGAACCCCAGGCCCTGTATGACCTCCCTGACCTCTCCCACCTCCCTGCTCCTCCCAGGTCTCCAGCCTGGGAGAGGGATCCCTGCTCCTGGAGGCCCCAGGTGCTCCCTCCGGCCTCAGGGCCTCTGCATGCAGCTCCCACTGCCCCCAGCACCTCAGGAAAAATTCATACTCCCACCCTCCTCTGCTTCCGCCTTCTTTCCAGCTGGCCTCTCTCACTCTCAGCATTCTGCCCGTCAACCTCATTTACTGTCAGTTTTCCTATGGGGAGGGGGCTCCAGGGACAGGGGTTTCTGTCCCTTGGCTCACTGCTGTGTCCCAGCGCCAGGCAGAGGACCCAGCACATGCCTGGCACTCCACACACGGGCACTCAGGATTCAGTGGGGATTCAGTGAGTTGGTCCATGTGGGGTCCCCATAAACGGAGCTGGTTCCATTGTTGCTGTCACTGTTTCTGACCACACTGTCCTGGCTTGCAGGCCACGGTGACCTCCATCAACAGTGACAGGGCACGTGCACTCCGGTTCACATGCACTCAAGTGCAAGGCTGCACCCCAGCTTCTGTGCCCGGTGTTCCCTGCTGACCTAATAGAGCCAGCACTCCCATCTCACCCCCTAGCCTTCACCAATTTCCCCGGCCTCCCCAGCGCCCTCTGTGGCCCCAGGGGCCTTCCCCTCTGACTGTATCACTCCTCTACTCCCCAAAGGGTGAAATCGAAATCCTTAGCTCAGCATTCCAGGACTCCAGGATGTGGCTGGAACCTCCCAAACCCACTGTGTGCCCACCACTGGAGTCCCTAGTCCAGATGAGGCCTGCGCCTCCCTCTGCCTACACTATGCCCTCATCCAGTCCTGCTCCCTCCGCACCCCCTCCTCACCTGTCTGCACCCTCTCACGACCCAGCTCACGGCCCCTCAGGAAGTGCAGTTTTCACCTCTTGCTCCAAATCTGCAGCCCAGACTCAGTGTCTCTGCCAAGGCTCAAATCCGCCTTTCCAGCCTGGCTGCTTCCCCAGGACTCCACACACCCACCTGTGCCTCCTCTGTTCTCCCAACAGCAGGCGGCTATGCCTGACTCCTCTCCTGCCCCCACTGCCCATGCCCATGCCCACGCCAGCAAGGCCCACGCCTTCTTCCAACACCCCAGCTTCTGTGCCCAGTGCTTCCAGTCTGACCTTCCCCCATTCTGCTGCCACCACCCCAGGCCAGGCTACTCCCTAGGATTACACCCTAGCATCCCCCCATGCCCCACAGATGGTCCACACACAGCCACAGGGACGTGTCAGTGATGGCCAGCCCCTGCCCCAACTCTGTCCACACCCTGATTCTGCCCAGCACCCTTGACTGTGCTCAGCACCCCGCATACCACCCAGCACCCCGTGGCCAGCCCTCGCCCTGACTCTGCCTAACACCTCTGACTAGCACTGCTGCCAGGATTTGGAATGAGGCTCATGCAGGGACTGAGTTGGGGTTGAGCAGTAGCCATGGTCACCCCTCAACCTATCAGTTGCTATTCCTCACCCTGTCTCTGGACCTCTGCCTCTGTCCCTGCTCTCTGAGCCCCTCTGTGCCATCCCCTCAAGACCAGGGGACATCACATGACCCTCCCTCACTACATTCCAGTCAGTAATGCTCTTCATCCCCATACAAATTAAAGCACCAAGGAAGTGCCATTTTGCATTGGTCGAACTTGGTAAAATTTTTAAAGATTGATAATATCAAGTGTTGGTGAAGAGTAGGGGCAGTGGGAATTTGATGCCATTAGGAGTGGACATTTGCACAGCCACTCTAGAGGGCCAGCTGCCACGTCTATTAAATTAAAAATGCACAATCCCCATGAGCACACTCACATGTTTGCACAAAGAAGAGGAACAGGGCTGCTGGTGGCAGTCCTGCCCGAAACAGGGAAAACAAATGACATGTACAACAGTAGTGGTGTGGACACCAGAACGGTGCTGTGTGGCCACAGAGTGACATATTCAACAAGAGGGAAAGGAATGAACTCTGAGTGTCCTGTGGATAAATCCTGAAAACAAGTGAAAAAAATTGCAAAAGGATGCATGCAGATGATGTCATTTACATTGAACAGAAATGCCACAAAGTGGTACTGTGTGCTCTGTGAGTACAGGCATGGATATTTAACCACATGGAGAAAGGCATGCAAGGATGTGCTCCAAACTGACCACCAGGGGCTGCCACCGAAGGGGGTTAGCAAGGGCAGTGATGGGCAAAGGGCACTCCAGCCTTACCTGTTTTCATTTTGTTCAGAGACTGTATCTGTGCTTTATTCACAAACTAGAGGTAAGCAAGGGAAAGGTTCTGTGCAGCTCAGAGGTGTGCAGGAATAAAGACCACATCAGCACCTCTTTGCTCACAGCCACCCAGCCCATGTTTCCTGGAGACCAGGTCTTTGGTCAGTTAACAAAAGACTAGTCCTGTGTAGTGAGGCCCCAACATGTCTCTGTGGCTGCCCTCAATCTCACTCTCAAAGGCTGTAACTCTGGGGCCAGAGACAGATTGCAGGAGGAGGCCTGGGTTCCAGACACCCCCATGGGGCTTGTCATGCCTGGAATTTCACTCCTGAGCCCTGTGCTGGCCAGGAAGGGGGCAGCCAAGACCCAGAGACAGGGAGAGAAAGGGAGAGAAACAGAAACACAGAGAAAGTTTGGGAGAGACAGAGTCAGTGAGAGGGGCAGAGACAGAGACGGGAAGAAAGAGTGAAAGGGACCGACACAAAGAGATACAGAGAGACAAAGAAGTAGAGGAGGAGAGACAAAGAGAAAACAGACGCAGAGCATCAGAGAGGCCCTGAGCAGAGCTGGAGAGGGAGGCTGTCGCACACACGCGCTGCTCTGCCTGCTCGGATTGGTCAGGACTGACTGCAATTAAAGCCCATAATTGATTCCCTCGGATGACGAGGATCATTTCAATGCAGAGAATTAAGGTTTTCTTCCAAGATGGAAATAAAGATTAATTTGCAATTTCCTTCCTCACTGCACATGTGAGAACAGCCCCTGCTGGGAAGAAAGCTCAACCCTGGCAGGTGGGCTGGGGGTGGGAGGCCCTCAGGGCCTGAGCCCACAGCCTCCCAGGAGAGGGCACAGCCTGGGACCACCTGCCTCCTTGGCTGGCACAGAGGTGTGGGCGCACTGCTCAGACACGGGCCTCTGAGCCGGGGGTCCTGACAGTTGGATGGGACCGCAGAGCCCTGGGCACTGCGAGAGCCCCACCCATCAGGCCTCCACCACCTTTAACAAGCCCTCCATGTCCTTCTTCCCCCACAGGCCTCACGCAGCCCCTCTTCCTGGGAGGCTCCCCAGTTCCCGACGCAGTCTGATATGCAGACAGCCCCAGTGGAAGATGACAAGACAGTCCTGAGGGGAGAAGTGGGGGCCCCAGTGCTTCCCTTCCCTCCCTCCAGGCCCCTGCTCCTGCTGCCCTGGCTGGGCTCCCTGAACCGGGAAGTACACACCGAAGCCTGGCAGGGTGCTCCCCTCCAGCCTGGCCCCGCTGTGCCCCTCTGGGGGTGCCCCAGGCTCAGAAACATATGCAGGTTCTGGAAGCAGCAGCCCTGGCACCTGCCCAGGACCTGCCATCCGGACCCACCACCTGCTGGGACAAGCAGGCGCTCAGGCCTCACAGAGGCCCTGCCCAGCCTGGGAGCATCACGGGGCCGGGCAGTGCCAGGTGGGACCATGAGCCCACTCTCTCCTGGGCCCCAGGAGCCAGTGTAGCTTCCTCAGGCCTTGTACCTGGCAAGGTGTGCCAAAGGCCCCTCATCAGCCACCCCTACAGGCCCACACTCTGCGGAGGCCCTGGCAGGGCAGGGTTACCAGTCTGGGCTGAGAGGCCTGGGGCCCACACAACCTCTGAGCAAGCTGGACCTGCCCACAGCAGCGGAGACTCTGCCTCTCCCGCTGGGGAGAACCGGCACTCGCCCTGGGGTCCCAGTGTGAACAGGGGCGTCGGGAGGAAGCGGCACATCCCGCCTGCGGTCTCCTTGGATCTTGCCTGTACAACCTCAAAGTGGGGCCTCCAGGGGTCCCAGGAACCTGGATTTGGGCTCTGGGCTGTGCAGTCTTTGAGACCCGCCTCTGGGCCTGTCCCTGGACCTGTGGCCTGCCCAGGTCAGCTGCCGGCGCCAGAGCCCCACAGTTGTGAACGCCTGGAGCTGCCCATTCAGCTTCTTGTGCCGACTTTTCCCGAGGGTGACCTCTGGACGACCTGCCGGCGCACACAGGGAGGAGGAAGAGCAGGTTATGAGCAGGGCGGGGGCCGGCGCATTCCTCCGGGCGGCCTGGTGGCCTGAGCCTATCTCACCATCGCCATAGGACTGAGGGGCCCCCGAGCCTCGGCCCATCTCTGACCTGGCTCACCTGCAGGCACCAGGAGGCCAGGACCAGGGGACCGCATTGGGGTCTCAGCCTGGGTTACCCTGAAGCTGGGCCAGCCCTGTGGCTGCCACGTGTCTCCAGTGCAGACTCCGCTTACACCTCCACACTCCTCAGCCGGCTGATAACTCCATTTCAGATGGTGCAAGAATTCTCTCAAGCAGATGGTTTGTGGAAAAAACCAGCAGCTCTGGGACAGTCGTGAAGACAAAGCGCTCGCCAGAGCCATCGCTGTGCCCTCTGGGGGTCCCAGTTCAGCCTCCAGACCTGCAGATCTGCCTGTCCCCATGGCCCTGGGGCAACTGCAGAGCCTGGGCCAGTGCTCCGAGACTGACATCTCAGCCCCAACCCCAGCTTCCTAGAGCTCTAGCAGAGCCAGCAGGGGAGGACTGTCACCTCCAGAAAGCTGGGCGCAGGCCTTGGGTAGCCTAGCATGGGGTGGCTCCTGCCTGCATTCAGGAGCAAATGGAGCCTCAGTTTCTCTGAAGAGCCCTACTGCTTTGTCGGGGGGACTATGGCTCCCCAGGGTCGGAGGGATGGAGGGAAGCATTTCTGTCCAGAAAGGCTCAAGGGTGGCTAGAAATGCCATAGGTCCTGGCCTTCCGGGGGAGGGCCTGCTAGATGGGCCTTTGTACTGGGGGCTAGGGGTCCCAAGAGGAAGGCAGGGAGGTGTACAGGGCCACGCCTCAGACACAGGGGCCAGACCCCGACTGCCTCGCCCTCACTCCTCAGGCCCTGAGCTCCTCCTCCACTGGTGTTCTCGGTGGCTGGCTCTGGCCCATTCGTTTATTGATCCCCTTGACCAATCATTGGATCAGTTTCCTGAATGCTTGCTTTGGCCAGATCCAGGCCAGGACCCGGAGGAAGGTTGAAACATCCTGTCCCCTGACAAGGGGGTGCCCAAGAGGGTGGGAGAGTTGCTGCTCGGACCAGAGGCCGAGACGTCCCTGCCCAGCCCAGGGGCAGCTGGCCCAGGCTGGCCCCGGACAGACACCGGAGCCTTCCTGCAGGTCCCCCTTCTGTGCCTGCCTGATGTGCTGGGGGCACAGGATAAAGAGGGAATCATGCTGCCCCTACCTGCAGGCTACCAGTCCCCCAGAGGTCATGTGACCAAGAGGACGATTCCCAGGCCCACACTGACCATGGCAGCTTTGCTTTTAGCAGCACAAACAGATCTGGGGTCCAGTGAGGCTTGGAGCAAGGGTCTCACCCTCTCTGTGCCTCAGCAAAATGAAATAATAGTAGGACCTCCTTCGCTGGGTAGTGGTCAGAGGGAAAGGGGCACACAGCAGGTACTCATTAAATGCTTCACAGCAGTCACTTGGGAAAACAGCATGGGTGTTTCTCAAAAAGTTTAAGGAGAGTTACTGCCAAAAAGTGGAAGCAACCCTGTTTGTCAATTGATGAATGGATACACAAAATATCCATCTACCCATGCAATGGAATATTATTTGGTAATAATCTAATAAAAATTAAAAAGGAATGAAGGCCGGGTGCAGTGGCTCACATGTGTAATCCTAGCACTATGGAAGGCTGAGGTAGGAGAATCGCCTGAGGCCAGGAGCTAGAGGCCCCGTGAGCTATGATTGCAACACCGCACTCCAGCCTGGGTGACAGAGCAAGACCCTGTCTCAATAAATAAATAAATAAGAGGAATGAAGTACTGCTATGCCCCACAGCATGGGTGGACTGTGAAGGCATTGTGCTAAGTGAAAGAAACCAATCACAAAAGACCATATCATGTGTGATTCCATTTATGGGAAGTGTCCAGAAGAGGCAAACCTATAGAAGCAGCAAGTAGGTTCGCCAGGGCCTGGGGGAGCGGGAAGTGGGGAGTGACTGCCAGTGGAGACAGTTTCTTTTCAGGGGACAGAATGTTCTAAACTTAGACTGCAGTGATGGTTGTACAACTCTGTAAATATACAGAAGTTTGGAGTTGCACACTTTAAGTGGGGCAGCTTTATAGCATGTAAGTTACAGCTCAATAAAATCGTTTTTAAAAACTGGTCAAGGCTCCAAGGCCATTCTGTCTGCCCTGCAGCCAATGCCTGGGGGCAACCCTTGCAGAAGGTGATTCTGCGCCCTGGCCTTGGCGAGTGGGGAACACAGACCCCTTGCCTGGCGGGTGTTGGGGAGAGTGTGACCTGGAGCTGCAGGAGACACAGAAACGGCACCCAGAAACACTGCACGCACACACACACACGCACACACGCACACACACACACGCACGCACGTGCACACACGCACAGTTCCTTGGGGGACGGGAAAAATGCAGCCATTCCCAAAGACACCTGGCACCAAGAGTCACGTCTGGCAGGCTGCACCTCCTGGCTTCTGCTGCTGGCTGTTCCCTACGCCAGCAGGCTGGTTGCCTCCCAAAGCCTCAGTCTGCTCTTCTCTTCAATGGGCAGAAAGTAACCTGCTTTCCAGGGCTGCAGAAGAGGCTGGTGGGATTCTACGGTGGAAGTCACTTTATTGTTGTTTTTAAATTATTGCATTACTTACCTGGTTTGGGATGGGGTTGGGTTTCGGTTTGTTTTTGTTTGTTTGTTTAGGTAGTCTCACTCTGTCACCAGGCTGGAGTACAGTGGCATAATCATGGCTCACTGCAGCCTTGAACTCCTGGGCTCTCATGATCCTCCCGCCTCAGCCTCCTGAGTAGCTAAGGCTACAGGCGTGCACCACCACACTGGCTATTTTTTTTCTTTCTTGGTAGAGACATGGTCTCACTATGTTGCCCAGGCTGCTCATGAACTCCTGTCCTGAAGTGATCTTCCTGCCTTGGCCTCTTAAAGTACTGGGATTACAGGCATGAGCCACTGCACCCAGCCATTTATCATTTTTATTAAGGAAATAGTTCAAACACACGAAAAGGGCATGGAGTATAATACAGTGCGCCTCATGTGTCCATACGTACCACAACAAACTACTGCCACACCAACAGCGTGGATGGAAGTAAAAACCTTCAGGACCGTGTTCCCCACATCACCCTGATCTCCTCCCCCACCCCGCTCATCTTCCTCTGGGCCGGCTCTAGAGCTCATTCAGTTTAAGGTGGGGGCCACAGCGGAAGTGGCCCTTCTCGAGGAGGCAGTGGCAGGGTGGTCAGGGCCTCTCACCAAGCAGGTAGGACTGGTCGCTCCATGATTCTGAGAGCCTGCGACTCTGTGACTGGTTCTTAAAATTGTTGTTTGTCACATGCAGTAAAAATCAGCCCTTTAAACATGTAGCTCTGTGAGTTTTGAAAAACATATTCAGTTGTGTAACCCCTTCCTGAGTCAAAAGAGAGCAGGGGCATCCCCGCGCTTCATGCCCCCGTGTGCACCGCTCCCATGCCCGGTCCTAGCATTCACTGATCTCTTTTCCACCCCTGTTGTTTTGCCCTTTCTAGAATGTCACATGAGTGAGATCGCACTGTGTGTGGCCTTTCCAGCAGGGCTTCCTTGCCTTGGACTCACGGTTGTGGCTGTGCAACCCAGCAGCTCCTTCATCACTGTGCAGGTGTGGCCATGGATGGGCACATAGATTCACCTGCAGAAGGACATTCGGGCTGCTTCCAGTTTGGGGTGGCTGTGACTAAAGCTGCTCCAGACACTCTGTGTGGGGTTTTGTGTGAGCGCTGCTGCTCCTCTCTAGTGAGTAAACGCCTCGCCGTGGAAAGTCTGTGTTGTTTACCACCACAAGGTTTCCCACTGGCTGCTGGCTGCACTCCAGCCTGACTGGGCATTTTCTCTTTCACTCAACGTATTCCCATCAGGCACCCACCCAGGCCAGGTGCGGCACTCCCAGCGACAGAAGTGGCCAGAATGAGTGAGCCCTGCCCTCCTGGGCCCGCCTGTCCTGTGGGCAGCAGGTAAGAAACTAGGAAACCTGGGGACACGCGGGACCATCTGGCTGTTGGCCTGAAGTTGGACAATGCTAAGACGGTGACTGGGCAGGCCTTGCTGACGTGGGTTTGAACCGAAATTAAGGCGGAGGGGCCATCCTATCCAAGATCCTAGGGAAGGGTTTCCAGGCCAGGGGCCCAGCAGGGGCCAAGGCCCCGAGGTAGGGAAGTTGGGTTATGATGCTGTGACTCAGCGACTATTTGGATGACTACTTAGTTCCAGGCACCTGCTGGAAACCTTAGAGTCATCCCCTGTTCCCTCCTCACAGCAGCCCTACATCGCCCCAGTTTACAGCCGAGCCACTCAGTTTCAAAGAGGTTGTCACCTGCCTCGCTGCACGGGCCACGCGGGGCAGAGCCAGCACTTGAACCCAGTGAGACTCACGGAGTGCGCTGAATACCTGGATTCCCACCTCAGATGAATCCCTGCCTGCAGTCCTGCTGTGTGGCCCCAAGCTGGTCACAGGTCCTCTCTGAACTTCTGCTTTCCCATCTGTATAACGGGACTGGCGCTGGCGTAATCATCCTGTGGGGTGAGGTGTGGATATGTCCTGGCATGGTGGGTCTGGCACAGGCGGTGAGTACGCGCCCATTCCACCCCTCAGAGTCTCAGCCTGCCAGGCCCCATCCCGGGCCCGTCGCGGGGCTGCGCTGCCGCCAGGCGCCGACAGAGGGCAGGAGCGGCTCGCGCCCAGCGGCCCGAGAGCGCACGGCCGGGCGAGCAGGGGCGGGCAGGGGAGGCCCGGCGGGGCGCAGCGGGGGCGGGAGCCCAAACGTGGTTTCAGGACGGAGGCAAACACCTGTCAGTCTGGGACGCACGACCCGGGCACATAGACTCAGTGCACGGTGTGTGTGGAGGGGGGTAGTGGGTAGCGCGGGGTCCCGGGCCCACCCGCCTCCGGGCTACCGCACCCCGCTCGCCCCCGCGACCCTGCGGGGTGCCCCGGGAGTCTCTCCAGGAGAGCGCTGGCCCGGATTTTGCGGAGAGCCGGCCCGGTGGGCAGGGCCTTAGGCTCAAAGGCCGCCACGTCTCACGTGGCTCCGAGCACCTGTAATGTGGCCGTACAAGGTGAGATGTGCCCAGGACCCAGTACACCGCGGCTTCCAAAGGCGTCCTGTGACAGACTGAACAATCACACTTTTTACCTTTTGTATTGAGCACACCCTGAAATAATATTTTGGATATACTGGGTTAAATAAAATATGAAAATTAATTTCACTTTTTCTTTTAGAATTGTGGCTATTTAAGATGTAAAATTACATAGATGGCTCTCACCTGTGGCTTGTGTTCTGTCTCTACAAGACAGTGCCTAAGTCAGTTGTCTGTGTTATCCCATATAATCCCATCCAACCCTCCCATCGAGGCCTTTACTGTTATTACCCATCCCATTCTATGGATGGGGAAACTGAGGTGCTGAGCAGTGATGTGACTTGCTCAGGGTGAGTTATGGGCACACACCCAGCCCACGTGTGCCACACACAAATACTCATAACACAGGCAGGTGCCCAAATTGTCAGTGCCAGAGCACATGTAAGATGGAAAGACCCTAAACACAAACATGCTGCCAGCCTCCCAGCTAGTGCACAAGCGTCACCTGTGCACACCCAGTCTTGCGACAGCATCAAGAGTGCACACATTCACACTGCTGTTCCCAGACCCGCTGCTCACACCCACACACACACACCTACAGGTGTGCTGGTCTTCCAGGCAGGCAGTGTAGCCAGACAGTCCCCCTACTCACCCAGGGATTGGAAAGGGGGTCCTGGCTGAGACTCCGTGTCTAGGGGAGCCAGACCCGAGTGGAGGGGAGCGAGAGGGGCTGCCCGGATCCCCTGGCCTCCCTGCCGCCTGCCGCCACCCGGCCACTGAGGGCCCTTCCTCCTGGCTGCAGACATTTGCATAAAGCTCCCAAGCCCAAGGATCGCATTACATGGAGACCTGATGATAATCTTTGTTGAAATAATATTTAACACATGCTGCACTTTTAATTAACTATCTGAATAATCTCAAATTAATACCAGAGCTTCAAAAATAAGTTTTCATTTTCGCATTTGGTAACATAATAGCAGCCCGGCTGGCCCGTTTCCCTTCCTTTGATTTAATTAAAAGCCCTTTGTGTGTCTCTTGTCACTTCAGAAATGGACAAAAGACCCCATGTGGGCCAGCCAGGGCTCCTGCTCAGGGGCCAAGTCTGAGGCCAGGGCCAGGGTCGGGGGTACTTAGGGGCTCTGAGGGCAGGTCCTCCACTCAAGCCACTAGCCTGCCTCTGGCAGTGCCACTGAGAAAGGCCACACATCACACATTTTTGCCAAGGGACACTGGGATACGGTCACAGAGGCCGGCAGGCTGCCTCCCATGCGCACGGACACAAGCTCCCATGCCACACAGGTGGCAATCTCTTTCACTCATCCATAACACACACCAGCCAGGCTCTGCAAACATGCCCAGCAGACCCACGAGCCCATGCAGAGCCTCATGCACCTTCAGGCATACATGTGCACACACACAGAGTCACAGTCACATGCAAACCATTTGGGACTTGACAACCGGATCCATTCTGGGCTTGATATCAACAATTGGTACTCTGAGTCAGATCTGAGAAGCCCAGGGAGCTGCCTGGCCCCGGCGTGTGGTCCCTGTCCAAGAGTGCATGGTGTATATGTCTGTCGCTTCTCTCTCTCCCTGTCCTGACCTGTTGGCTCTGTCTCTGCACCTCTGTCCCGGGCTCAGGATCCAGAGGCACCACCAGGCAGGCAGCCTCCTGAGGCTGGGTGTGCTTCCTCCACTGAGTCTGCTTTCACCCGTAGATTTCCTCCTGGTCCTCAGGAGCAGGCAGGGGTGGACAGCCTTCTCCTGGGGGTTTCTGCCTTGCCCCTGCCCTGGCAAGCCAAGCCCTCTTCTGAACCTGAGATAGACCGAGGGAAGCTTCCTCAGGCAGGCGGCCCCAGCCAGCCCAGCGGGGAAACTGAGTCCCTACGGAGGCTTAGTTTTCTCCAGCAGGTCCAGGTTGGCGGGCGTCTCTCTGCTTGGGGGACCTGAGGCCCTGGAGAACTGTGCGGAAGGGGGTGCAAGCCAGATCCCACCACAGAGCCTGGAGTCTTGGCAGAGGAAAGTGGAGGTCCCTGAGAGGGGCTATGTGTCCCCTTGAGCTCCTTGGAAAGCTGGGGGCAGGGAGCTGTTGATTTCCCCAGCAATAGGGGCCAGCACTGAGGCTGACCCAGCCAGGGGTGGAAGCAGCCACCACCTCCAGCTGACTCATTCCATCAACAAACCCCAGGGAGCTAGATCTGTGCTGGAGGAACATAGTGGGCCCTGTGGCCATGTGGTGTGGGTGGTGAGGGGTCCCTGCCCTCACCTCACAGCCAGATAGGTGCAGAACAGGGTGCTACTGGGAGGAGGCTGGGCAGGCAGTGGAGGCAGGGTGAGTGGGGAGGCCACATGCAGGAGGCCACATCTGACACATGGTCAGAGGAGGGGCTCCCAGGGCTGCAGTGAGCAAGGCAGCCTCCTGCCCCCATCCCAGGTCCTGGGACCCAGAGCATGACCAGCAGAGCAGGTCCTGAGAATGGATGGCCCCGGGGTGCAGTGGCTGCCCACACCCCGTCAACCGGCCCCTTCTGGCTCAGACTGCCCAGCCAGCCTGGGTCAGCTGGGGCCCAGTGCACGCCCCACCTGAGGGCTGCCTGGAGGGCCAGGTGAGCCTGTTCCCATCCAGCTCCCCCAGCCGCCAAGGACTGGCTGGGCCACTCAGGTACCTCGCCCTGAGTGTCACACACAACCACACCATCGCCATCACACACCAGGACACAGAGTCATGGACAAGCCAAGACACAGAGCAGATGCCGGGCAGCAGTCATCCCTGACCACAGCCTCACATCACACACGTGGTCCTGTGTGTGGACACTCACACATAGTCACAAGTAGCCACATGCACACACACAATCCACACGGTCATACCCTCACCCAAGACCACACACACGAGTGAGCACACAGGGCCGCCAGCAGCTGACTGATACAGACCCAGGCCCTTGGCTGCCAGTGCCCCTCTGCAGGAGTGACTTCAGGGGGTGCCTTCCACCAGGGCCGCCATCGGGGAGGCCAGACCATGCATGTCCTGTGTCCTGAGTGCCTGCTGGGCACTGGTGCTGGGGGCACAGGCTCCGGGAGCTCTCACAGTAAGTCTCAAGCAGGGGCAGTGGTCCCGCTGTACAGAAGGGGAAACTGGCTCAGAGTGGCAACGAGTTAAATTGCTCAAGGTCACACAGCAAGAAACAGAAGGAGCTGGGCCTGGAATCTGAGCCTGCACACGGTCAGTTCACAGAGCTCTCTCCTTCTGAAACCTGGGGGAAGTTTGGGGCAAGTTGGGGGCAGGGTTGCCCCTGCAACACCAGGAAGCTGACCTTCATGCAATCCAGCTCAGCTGACCCGGTAGACTCAGAGCCCCAGGTCTGCAGTGAGCCCCTGGGGAGCTGGGGAGCTGGGCACTGGAGTGGGGGACAGGGCTCCCCATGCCTCTGAAGGTTGTCACAGAGCCTGAGGCCTTGGCTGGGAAGACAGAAGCCACTGCAGCTTGAACCCCCCAGCAAGGGATCTATGCGTGACCCAGCCCCAGCTCCTGCAGAGCCCTGCTGTGCACAGAGGGCAGTGCTCCATGCATGAGAAGTGCTCAGAACAGTGGCTGCCACCAAGAGTCCTTCATTCATTCATCTGCTCATTCATTCCGTCACTCAACAAGCATGCAGTCAGGTGTGGGCACAGGTGCTGCTGTGGACAGAAGCGATGGGCTGAACTGGCTCCTGCTGCCTGGAGCTGCCGTCCTCCTCGGGGAGACAGTGTGCACCCACCAAATACATTCATGAAGTGACTTTGGATTATAATCCTTAGCCAGAGTGGGCAGCGAGGGTTTCCTGAGGGGCTAAGCCCTGAGTGACAAGAAGGGGACAACCAGGCCAAGAACTGTGGGGAGAGGATTCCAGGCAGAGGGAACAGCAAGGGCAGAAGCACAGAGGAGTGAGTGCTGACACTCACGGGCATGGGAGCGAGGCCTGGGGTGGGGGCGGGAGCAGTGGAGTGGAAACTAGGCACGGGCAGTCCATGCCAGTCCTAAGGGGCAGTGCCACTCAGCCCCTGCCAGTGGCTGCCTTGTGGAACTGGAGACACAGTGCGTCCAGAGGTTCCAATTTTTCAAGAAAAACTGGAAGTCTGGAGTTTTGCACAAAGCATCCTGATTTTTTTGTTTTGTTGTGTTTTCAAGATGAAGTCTCACTCTGTTGTCCAGGCTGGAGTGCAGTGGTGCAATCATAGCTCAGTGCAGCCTCAAACTCCTGGGCTCAAGCAATCCTCCTGCCTCAGCCTCCCAAGTAGCCGAGACTACAGACATGTACCATCATGCCATGCCAGGCTTATATTTACTTCATTATGTTGCCCAGGCTGGTTTCAAACTCCTGGCCTCAAGCAATCTTCCTGCCTCAGCCTCTCAAAGTGCTGGGATTGCAGGTGTGAGCCACCATGCCTGGCCTCCTGATTTTTAAATGGCCACAGTTGATTCAATTTTTTCTGAAACTGTTCGAGCCACACAAAACCTTTCTGAGAGCCAAAACCAGTGTATGGGCCACTAGTTTGAGACCTTACTGGGAAGTAAGGTCCTGGATTCAATCCTGCCTCCCACACTTTCTAACCATGAGACCCCAGGCAAGTTTCTTGCTCTCTGTGCCTCAGCGCTGTCATCTGTAGAATGAGGAGGATTCTACCTTACAGAAGGCCTACCTTACAGGGTGCAGTGGCAGACTAAAGGATTTAACTTACTCATTTATCCAGCACACATTTATTGAACATCTACTGTATTCCAGGGACCATGCTAGATTTGGGGGTCACAGCAGCCCACAGGAGACAGTCTCTGCCGGGCGCATCTCACAGTTCATGGGAGAGATAAAAAAACAACGTGAGCAATGGGAATGATGAGTACCGCCTGCAGAAATGCCAACAGTGGGAAGTGCCGAGGAGAAAAACTGGGGCAGAAAGCAAGGCAAGGAGTTGAGGAAGGAATGCTGACATTTTAAACCAAGGAGGGCTTCACTGAGGAGGCGGCATCTGAGTGAAGGCCTGAAGGAAGTGTGGGAGTGAGGCATATAGATGTTGGGTGAAGCATGTTCCAAGCAGAGGGAGCAGCTGTGCAGAGGCCCGAGGCGTGGCCACCCAAGGGAACCAAGGAGACTGGTGAGGCTGGGTGGAGACAGGGCAGATCCAGGAAGTGGCTGCCAGGGGCCCAGGGGGCCTGGAGCCCACTCAGGGGTGGCTTTTCCTGTGAGTGAGGTGGGAGCCACGGGAGAGTGCGGAGCAGAGGAGGGAGAAGTTTTGACTTTGGCTTTAACAGATCCTCCCGCTGCGGCAGGAGAATGGACTGCAGCGGATAGAGCTAGAGCCGGGCATAGGAAGAGGCTGCTCACTGGTCCGGGGAGCCCGATGGCTACCGGGCCAGAGGCTGGAACTGGGAGTGGGAGACGTCTCTGAAAAGACGTCCAAGGTGGAGCCAGCAGACGGAAAGAGAGGCGTGGAGGCGGGTGCCGGTGGGTTTGGCGGGGGCAGCTGGAGTGTGGAAGGGCTGTTTCCTGGAGTGGGAAGGCGAAGGGGCTGGTTGCGGTGAATGTGGGGCTGGGAAGGCCACTGGCTCCCTGGACATGCGGGAAAGTGAAGAGAGAGGCTCCGAGGAGAGGGCGGTCCGGGGACAAGGTGCTGGGCACCGGTGCTGGCACTGGAGGAGGCACAGGGAGAAAGTGTCGTTGAAGCTGAGGACAAATCTAGCAGGCCGCCCGGACGGTGGCCGCATTTGCTGAACATTTGGAATTCCAGGAAAGGGCGGGTTACCTGGAGGAGGACCTAGGTGATCCCTAGGCCAAGTTTCGGGGACTGCGGGCGCCCGAGGGGGTCTCAGGTTCTGGGCACTCGGGTTGGGCTGGCGGACGGCCGCCCCTCCCGCATCGCCCTCTCCCGGCGCGTCCGCCCCCTCCCCCGCACCACCTGCGGGGTCGGTCAGATCCAGGCCTTTGTCCCGCGCCCCAGCCCCGCCGCCCCGCGTGGAGCCCCCCGAGCAAACACAGCTGAGCGCCCGGGCTCGCGTGCCGCCCCCGCCCCCCAAATCTCCGGGCCGCGGGGCGGAGGCTTAGCGGGGCAGCTGCGGGCCTGCGGGCGGGCGGAGCTCGGGGCGCCCCTCTCCCGCTTGCACCGCCGGGGCGCGCCTTTGTCATGCAGATGGCCCGCTGGCGGCTGGCCTCGCTCGGTGGCGCTCGGGCAGCTGACCTGGGGGTGGGGAAGGCTCCGCTCCCACATCAGGCCGGGGCTCCCATGAAGACCGCGTCGTCCTAGCCCTGAGACCCGCTCCTCCCTCCCCGGGCGCCAGGTGACCCACTCAAGTCGCTGGGAGTCTCTTCTCGCTCGCACTCCCTGCAAAGGAACCTGCTGTCCACACACCTGGAGCTCTGGGGCTGGGGCTGGGATTTGCTGCTGCTCAGGGTGTGGGGCACCTGTTGGGGGCAGCCCCATCCCTCTCAACTGGTCCCAGGCCAGCCAGACCTCTGCGCCCACTGTGGGTGGCTGGGACCCACTCGCCGCCCATCCCTGTCTCAGTCCCCCCATCTCTACTAGGCTGCTCCAGGACAGAGAGGACTGGTGGGCTTAGGAGGAGGAAAGAGCCAGGTTTGTCCACCAAGCCTTGCAGTGCCTAGCATGGTGGCCTTGGAATGATACTCTGGCCTCACATTCAGGGATGTGGCCCAGGGATGTGGATGCCCGCAGCTCAGGGCCCTCATGGGCAATGACACTCATTCTTGGGATGCCAGGATCCCCACCCTCCCAGACCTACCCCTCTCCCACCCATCCTGACCCAACCCCAAGGTCCTGGCTCCACCTATGGTAGCTGGGGTGGGGCTTGACTGGGGCACACACCCACTTTCCCCAGAGCAAAAGATTCTCCAAAACAGGGGTGATCAAATGGAAAGTTATTTACTGCCTAATGTCAGGAGTCAGGCCTGGGGCAAGACCTGGGAAGAGAAACATTCCTGCAGCTGGAATCAGGCCTGAGGAGCTGGCGGCTGGCTTCCCCTGCTGGGGTCACCTGCTAGTACCCTACCAGGAGCACCCTCTCTCCCTATTCTGAGGTGAGCAGCCTGAGGCCAGAGAGCAGTGGGAACCTGTGGCCTCCTGGCCCTTGTCTTCTCCTGCAAAGAATGGAGGACTGGGATTCACGCCAGAAGGTACAGAACTAGATGCCTGGAGTCTAGGTTATGTGCAGGGAATCACATGGTATCATTACCATTTCTGGGGTAAAAGGCAAGATTACTGACAACAAGCAGTGCTGGGCAGCTGTGGGATGGGTGGAGCTCCCATGGACCCTGCTTCTGATGTGCAATTTGTCAATCCGACACTCAAAATTCTGTGGAAGCTTTGATCCAGTGACTTACCTCGAATAATTCTCTTCATATTTATTTATTTGTTTATTTATTGAGACGGGGTCTCGCTCTGTCACCCAGGCTGGAGTGCAGCAGCATGATCGCAGCTCACTGCAGCCTCGAACTCCAGGTTCAAGCAATCCTCCTGCCTCAGCCTCCCTCAAGCAGTGTGACCACAGGCATGTGCCAACATGCCCAGCTACTTTTAAAATGTTTTGTAAAGATCAGGTCTCACTATGTTGCCCAGGCTGAATTTATCTTTAAAGGGCATGAATAAGATGAGTGGACAAAGAGGACCCAGTCGTGTCGTGGGGTATCCTGGAAGCCACCCCAAGAGCACAGCTTTTCAAGTGGGTGAGAGTTCCAATCTCAGCCTGGCTGTGTGACTCTGGGCAACTGTCCTAATCTCTCTGAACTTCAGTTTCCTCATCTGTAATGGCAATACCCATCCCCTCCAGGGCCGTCTGAGGAGGGCAGAATACCGAATGGATAAAAAGCTTACCCTTAGGCACACAACAGACAATAAATTTATATAAAGGAAAAAATTGGTAGTCCCATATGATCGATTATTAAACAGGCTTTACAAATAAAGGAGAACCTCTCTGGGCCTGTTTCCCTTTTGAAAGGAAAAATTGGTCTTGGGACCTCACTAGGTGGCTTCTCAACTCTCTGCAGTGACCCCACCTTCCTGGCCCTGCCTGTGACTCCCTGGCATCTGAGCAGCTGGGTAGGAGAGGGACATGGCTCAGTCTGTCTGTTGGGCCATGTGTTAGTCTCAGCTTAGACCCAGCCTTGCCTGTCAGAGGAGAGGGCTGGGGAGGGGAGGAGAGCCCAGAGGTCCAACTCTACCACTCCTGGGCCCTGCCCCTCTGGCTCAGCCAACAGGAAAGTCCAGTGGAAGATGAGGGGCTTGTCTCGCCGCCCTCGCTCCCAGGGAGGGGCATTTGTGGCCAGATCCAGTTTCTGGTAAGACTGGTTATTCCAGGTGGCCTGGATGGATGGCTAAGATAAGGTTTGTGCAGACTGGCCAGGCTGGACAGGAGACCCAAGTGGGATAAAGACAGGAGAGCCCGGGCCCAGCCTGATTCACAGGTAGGCGAGGAGCTGCCCCTGTCTTGTCCCAGCCTCTGTTACCAGCTGCTGGGGGCCAGGCACCCAGGCACCCTCTCAGAACCTCCCTCTCTGCCTGCAATTAGGTGGCTCAGAAGGAGGTGATCCTGGGGAGAGGTGGTACAGGTCCAAGGTGGCTCCGCACTGTGAGGGGTTGCAAGGAAGAGTTTATACCAGCCCCAATGAGGCTGTAAATCCCAGAGGCGGCTTGGCCTGGGCTGCCTAGGTGTGAGGTTGTCCAGGATTCTGCATTGCAGGTAGGCACCGACTTGGTTTCTCTGTCTCTGACATTCCAGAAGCTCCCAGAGCCTGACTGGACCAGCTCCCATCAAGGGCTTGGTTCTCACGGACCCAGTCACAAAAGCCATGCTGTCAGCCATTAGCACAGCCTCAGACCTGTACCACCTCCTTCCCTCATCAGCGGGGTACCATCTGCCTGGTGGCTCCTGCCAGCCTCAGCCTCAGGCCAGGGGTTCACAGAGCAAGTCTCTCATAGGTGCTATAGCCCCAGGGACCCAGGGCAGAGCACAGGCCAGCCTCCCAGGCTCCCAGCAAATCACTTTCTATACCAAACAGCCTGTTTCCTCTTCCACCACCGCAGCCCTCCCTCTCTGTGCCCTGTGTGCTCTGCTGCCATGGTCCACTTGCCCTCGCCTCTGGTCTGGTTCACCAGTGGGGACACCAGCTGAAGACTGGAAGGAGAGAGTGGTCAGAATTACTCATCCAGCTCCTCCTGGATGGAGGCAGGCCATATCCTAACGGCCACAGCCCCCGCTGTGGTGGGAGGGCAGCCCTCTCCTGGGCTGCAGTTCTGGAAAGCTCCAGTAATAGTAACAGCCCTGCTCCCCCCTCTCCCCAGAGGCAGGAATGGTGTCTTTCTGCTCTCTGTAGTGTCACCATCCCCTACACAGCACCAGTAATGGCCGGCTCATTAAGCCCTTTCCCCTAGTTTGCAGACTACCTCTCCTGCCAGAATCTGATCAGTAAACCTCAGGGCTCTCACAGCCCTACGGGGCAGCTGCAGCCGTCCCATTTATGGATGAAGAAACTGACTCAGAATCAAAAAGAACAAATCCGGAGGCATCGTATTACCCAACTTCAAACTATACTGTAAGGTCATAGTCACCAAAACAGCATGGTACTGGCATAAAATAGTCACATAGACCAATGGAACAGAATAGAGAACCCAGAAATAGAGCCAAATACTTACAGCCAATGGGTCTTTGACAAAATAAACAAAAACATAAAGTGGAGAAAGGAAACCCTATTAAATAAGTGGTTCTGGGATAATTGGCAAGTCACATGTAGAATGAAACTGGATCCTCATCTCTCACCTTATACAAAAATCAACTCAAGATGGCATAAAGACTTAAATCTAAGACCTGAAATTGTTAAGATTCTAGAAGATAACATCAGAAAAACTCTTCTAGACATTGGCTTAGGCAAAGACTTCATGACGAAGAAACCAAAAGCAAATGCAACAAAAACAAAGATAAACACATGAGACTTAATTAAACTAAAAAGTTTCTGCACCACAAAAGAAATAATCAGCAGAATTAACAGATAACTGACAGATAACAGAGTGAGAGAAAATCTTCATAATCTGTGTATCCGACAAAGGAGTAACAACCAGGATCTGCAAAGAACTCAAGAAAAGCAGCAAGAAAAAACAAACAATCCCATCAAAAAGTGGGCTAAAGATATGAATAGACAGTTCTCAAAATAAGATATACAAATGGCCAACACACATATAAAAAAATGCTCAACATCATTAATTGTCAGGGAAATGCAAATAAAAACTGCAATGCGATACTACCTCACTCCTGCAAGAATGGCCATAATAAAAAAATAATAGATGTTGGCATGGATGTGGTAAAAAAGGAACACTTTTTTACACTCTTGGTGTGAATGTAAACTAGTACAACCACTATGAAAAGCAGTATGGAGACCTCTTAAAGAACTAAAAGTAGATCTAGCATTTGATCCAGCAATCCCACTACTAGATATCTACCCAGAGGAAAAGAAGTCATATAAAAAGATACTTGCACACACCTGTTTATAGCAGCACAATTTGTAATTGCAAAAATATGGAACCAACCCAAATGCCCATCAATCAACAAATGGTATATATATATATACATACATATATATATATATATACCAACGTATACCATAGAATACTACTCAGCCATAATGAAGGAACAAAATAATGGCATTCATAGCAACTTGAGTGGAATTGGAGACTCTAAATGAAGCAAATTGGAGATTCTAAACGAAGCAACTCAGCAATGAAAAAGCAAACATCATACGTTCTCACTCATGTGTGGGAGCTAAACTATGAGGACTCAAAGGCATAAGAATGATATGTTGGACTTTGGGGACTTAGGGGAAAGGGTGGGTGGTGGCTGGTGAGGAATAAAAGGTTACACACTGGGTACGGTGTACACTGCTCAGGTGGTGGGTGCACCAAAATCTCAGCAATCACCACTAAAAAACTGGTTCATGTAACCCAACACCACCTGTTCCCCAAAAACTATTGAAATAAAATAAAATAAAAAAAGAAAAAGGAACTAAGGCTCAGAGAGAACTTGCTTTCCCACAGGGCCCTCCTTTATGAGACCCAAGAGCTGAACCACAAATGACCTCCCTAAAATGCCTGGCATTCGGGCCACCATGGGGCCTGCTGCAGGCCTCTGGCCCAGCCCTGGGCCCAGTTCAGAGTTGAGGTGCCCTATCAGCACCCAGGGGCATCCAGATTCCCCCAGCTGCAGCCCAGCCTGACCCCAGTGCTGACTTCCATGCAAGGAAAGGCAGCCCATTCTTTATCATCTGCAGGGAGACACCCCTGGCCAGGGGACAGGCTCCAGGCCCCGTCCTGGGATCCAGCTCATCCTCTCTGCTGCCATCCTGTGAACTGATGGCAGGATCCTTCCCATCCTGAGAACTGCTCCTTGTCATTTCCATTCTTCAAGTGGGGAAACTGGCACAGGTCAGAGCTCCGGAGCAGTGGCTTTGGACTGAAACTTGGGCCCTTCCTAACCAGATCTGCTGTTCCACCCTGAAGAGAGCCCTTCACCCTCAGGGCCCAAGGAAGTGATGGGGAAGGGATGGCAGGGAGTCTAGAGCCCCCTAGAGGCTAGGAGGACTGCAGCTGTGTGCCTGGAGCACTGCAGGTGGGTGGAGAGCAGGTGTCTCCAGAATGGGCATGAGGCCTCTATGGGGCAGGAGGAGACTGGCACTTGCCCTTGGCCCTGCGTCCTCACTTTAGCCTCAGGTCACATCTCCAGCAGGGGCAGTGGAAGGCGGTGGGTGTCTGTGATCCACACAAGGGCTCTCGCTACCCTGCCCCAGGGCTGCTCCAAGATTGGGCCAGGGATAGAAGACAGCAGACAGTGGCCAGCCTTCCATTCTCTTCCTATAGATGCCTCTCTCCTTCACCAAGGGAGGAACCCCCTCTACCCCCAGCTAGGGATGCCAGTGGAAGGAGCCCTTAGCTCCCTCTGTCACCAGCTTCCTTCATTCTCTGCACAGACCTTGGGAAAGGCAACCCAAGGCTCATCTTAGCCAGAGCTCCCCTGAAAGGAGTGCCTGGGAGAAAGGAGTCTGTGTGCAGGAAGTTTTCGTGGGAAGCAATGCCAGGGGATAGGAGCGAGTGAGCCACAGGGGAACCAGGCAGGGAAGGAGGAAAAGCAGCAGGAGGCACCACTAATCCAGCCACCTCTGTGGGGTTCTGGGCTCCACCCCAAAGGGCCATCCATGGAAACCTGCGGGAGGTGCTGAACACTGTCTGGCCCGGGGATGGGAGAGGGACACACAGCCATAGGCTCCCGTCCATCTATCTGGCCACCCAGTGACCTCGTGCTTCTGGGTTGCACTGTGTGAGTGCCAAGCAGTTCCCACAGGTGGTCCTTATGGCATGCCAGCTCTGGCAAGAAGTGAGTTGGGTGGTCAGCTGGTACCTGCACAAAGCTGTGCAAAGACTGCATGGAAGAGGCCATGACAACATCGTGGCTGGGACAAGCAGGAGATGGAGGGGACGTGAAGTGGGCACAGTCTGATATAGTTCAAAATAATGGATGGGAAATAGAAAATCTGAAGTATAGCAAGGCCAACAGATCAGGCTGCAACTGTCACTGAAAAGATAGTTTATTACTCACAGTTCCTTAGAGGAGGAGGCTGCCCGGGAAGCACTGGTTGGGCCAGGAGGCAGAGAGAAGACAGGACCCTCCATCATGTAATTGACGATGAGGTGGGTGAGCAGGTGTAGGGCTAATTTGTTTGAATAATTTCAGGGCTTTGGGGCGCAGGGCTGCCCCTGCTTGTCTGGTCCTGGCCCTGGTGGGATAGGGCAGAGGGATGGTGGTCTGGAGTGTGAGATTCCAAAAAAGAAGGTGGCTGGGGTGTGGACACTGAGTTGGGTGGTTTTGCATTTGCATGAGCTCAGGGCAAGTCATGTCCTATCTCCATGGATTGGCTGATCCTGAAAGAGGCGGTCCCTCTAGGCTTAGCAAGGCCCCAGATGTCAAAGGCCCCAGAATATAGACAGTGAAGGACATGGTTGCTGAAGGCCACCCGCCACCCCAGACCAGCTCGACCCTGCTTGTGGCATCACTGAGTCCTATGTGTCCAGAGCTTAACTCAAGGTGGTGGCCATCCTGGATCTTTGTTCAATGTTAATACACAAGTAGTGGATGGGCCACAGTCCCTCCTGCTGCACCTGGTCTCAGCGCTAGAACCCGTGCTCAGCAGCCCCCGCCCCCAACCACCTCTTCTGGAAGCCTCCACCTGCAGCCTGCATGTCAGCTGCTCCATGGCGTTTGCCTGGTGGGGTGGCCGGCTCTTCCTTGGGGGGTCTGAGACCTCAGTTGGCTTGCCCTTGTCCAGCCGAGGTTGCTGCAGCTGCCCACTGGTCATGATCCCTAGGTACGGAAGGACCAGGGGAAGCCCCAGAGCCTCTTTCCCTTGAGTTTCAAGTGTCCCCTCTCTGGCCTGTGCAGCAGCAGTTGTCTTCTCACAGTGGCCGAGTTGGTCACCCTCACCAGCAGGCTCACTGATGGGCTGTGGTTGTGGCTTCAGGTTCAGTGGCACATTTGTCATGTCTCCCATCCCACCACCAAGCCGGGACCTCTAATTTGGCAGAGCCAAACACTGTGGGGCAGGAGGTCTATGCTCTGCAAGAGGGAATGGTGGTGAGAGGGCCTCCTCCTGGCACTGCAGGTGTGCGTTCTGATTCCGGGGCCCAGCCTGGGCTCACTGCAGGCACTGCCGCCCGCAGGAGAAGACCCCAGCCCTTGGGCTGCTGGTCAAGCAGGCGCCTGAGCTGAGCCTCCAATGGGCCACTCCTCTTAAGCCAGCCGCTTCTGAGTGATGTGAAATAGAGTGAGATCAGGGCGTCCATGCTTACCTTCCCGTTGTCACCTCCTTACAGCAGCTCAGTCCCCGGGCCCAAGGCAGGACGCCAGGGTTCCCTGAGAAATAAGCTCTTAAACTTAAGGACTGCATTGTAGATAGTGGGCTAACTTCTCTCCTGGGTATCTAGAATGGTACCAATTCTGTCTCATCCTGGGATACACTGAGAAAGTCATCACTCCAATCATTTTCTGTGTGTTTGCTTCAGATGGGAAACTGAGAAGCCTCCTGTCCTGTTGGAGAAATGTAGCCACCAAATCCCCATGAGCCCTGGGATGGGGATGTCAGTGGAGGCTCTGCAGCCAGAAGGCAAACCAGGGTGGTAGTGCATGTGAGCTGCTGCCCCTCCATGGGGGGCAGGGTCCAAAGTAACCAACCTACCATCGGGCAGCTGTCAGTCAACAAGGGATGTTCCCAATCACCGACTCAGCATCTGTCTCTGCTGCTGTGGTTGCTTATTTCCCAGCAACGGTAGCAGAGGCCGTGGCTCCACTGTGGCCCTCTCGGTGCCTCCGTTCATAAACTCCGAGCACTGGAGTGGACAAGGACACAGGCTGACTGGCGGCCACTGGACAGGTCAGGATCCCCTGGTTGTCACATCTGTCTGTGATAGATGCACACACTCTGTGTCCAATCTGTCCTTTAACCCCAGACCTCCTGGCCTCAGGTCTCCCATGCTCGCTCCTTCCAGGTCCATGGCCAGCCAGCCTGGCTGCACAAGTTCATGCCTCCGCCTCCTCAGGCCAGGATCTCTCCCTTCAGCAGGACCCATCGAGGGCACTGCTCCTCTGCAGGGGCAGTTCTGGAGTTTGTAGAACAGCATGGGGGTCCATATTTCGTTGCAGATCCCTCTGTAAGCCAGGCCTTCATTTTTCCTCTGTCAGGTGGCCTTAGGGGACCCTCCCATGAAGCCATAGGTGAGCCCAGGAATAGGACTCAGTGCAACAGAGATGGGTGACAGGAATCTGGCCTCCTCTTTATAGACCTGTGCCCACAGACCTGAGCACCCCTGCCTTCTGTCACACAATGGGTGACCACTGTGCCAGCCACCCAGCCACCTAGCCACCTCAGGACTCAGTGGATCTGACCACAGCCAGATGCTGTCACAGGATCACTTGATGTCCAGGCTCTGCAGGGCCTAGCAGCATTCCAGGAGCTCCCTCCAGGACAGCATGTCCTCACTGCAGGACTCTAAACAACTTCCTCCCAGGACTGGCCAGAGATCCTGCGTGGGGGCAGTTTGAACACAGTCAGAGCCTTCTGCAGGGGCCTGTCTTGCTCTGGGCCACTCAAATCGTGCAGCCTTTAAGCCACCTGATGAATGCACAGCAGCATCCCCAAGGCTGATAGCTGTTGCATCCCAGTCCCAGAAGGCCCACTAAATGCTGTGCCCCTTTCTTTGTGGTAAGAGATGCAAGGGGCAACAGCTTCTCTTTTTCCCCAAAAGAGATTTCACAGCCTGCCCCAGAGCTTGGGATCCCTCAGGTCCCCACAGATACAGTAAGCCCCATGCGTCCTACCAAGATAACCAGGGTGCATGCCACACTGCTTCCCAGGCCTCCTTAGCATGACCTCATCAGCAGAGTGGACCAGCATAACATTCTATGGCATATTAGTTCCTCCTGTGTCACATTCAGAGTTTTTAACTCTGATTAAATAGAATCTTTTCACATTGCTAAACTGCACACGTGCTGTGATGCACTGCTACACCAATGATTCCAGCTATGTATTTTTTGGCCAGTCTTAGTCTTGGGCATCTAGGGGTCCAGGGGATGTGGAATGACGCTCATTCAGGTTCATGATGATGATTTTGGGTGGTGGGGTTTGGGAATGGTTATTTAATTTTCCTTTTTAATTTATCTGTATTTTTTAAGTTTTAAAGTGAGCGTTTAGTTGTGATTAAGTAACATTTAAACATTCAGTGAAAATTGATGAATGCATCATTTCAGCCAAAATGCTGGAATCAGGTGAGTTTAGATGGGAACCAGGGCTGACCTAACAGGACAGGGTGGGAGTGAGAAGCTGGGCTCCCTGGAGGTGGGTTGGAGGCTCCTCTGGAGGTGGTTGGATGCTCCTCTGGAGGTGGGTTGGAGGCTCCCTGGGGGTGGTTTGGAGAATCTCTGGGGGTGGGTTGGAGGCTCCCCGGGGGTGGGTTGGAGACTCCCCTGAAGGTGGTTGGAGGCTCCCCTGGGGTTGGGTTGGAGACTCGCTGGGGGTGGGTTGGAGGCTCCCCTGAAGGAGGTTGGATGCTCCCCTGGAGGTGGGTTGGAGGTTCCCTGGAGGTAGGTTGGAGGCTCCCTGGGGGTGGGTTGGAGACTCCCTGGAGGTGGGTTGGAGACTCCCTGGGGGGTGGGTTGGAGGCTCCCCTGGAGGTGGATTGGAGGCTCCTCTGGAGGTGGATGCCAGAGGCTCCCCTGGAGATGGGTTGGAGACCCCCCTGGAGGTGGGTTGGAGGCTCCCCTGGAGGTGGGTTGGAGGCTCCCTGGAGGTGGGTTGGAGGCTCCCCTGGAGGTGGGTTGGAGGCTCCCTGGAGGTGGGTTGGAGGCAAACCTAGCTGTGCTCTGGGCTCAGGTTCACATCAAGGGGCATGATCTGCTAGAGAGGGTGTTGGAGACTGTCTGGACCTTTCAGAAGCTGAGAAGTCAGGAGCAGGTCCAGATCCCAGGAAAGGGGCTGACAGTATGGGACAAGGACAATATCTATTCCAGTTGGTTGGAGGCGAGAGAGGCCCCAGTCTCATTAAAACAGATCGAGTGGGCAGGAGAATAAAAATAGTATCCAAAGCACTTATGTGGCCCTTCAGCTGTACGGTGCTCTAAACACTTATTTGTGTCCTCCAAATGACCGCAATCACTAGGCTCTACAGTTATTCCCATTTTACAGATGCAGCAACTGAGGGAAGGAAAATTTTAATACTTCCTTGAAGGAAAGTGAGGCAGGAGTCTAGATCTAGACATGGGATCAGCATTAATTCCCTCACGCATGCATTGTTTTCAACAAATTGTTCCATGTGGCCAGTGCTGTTTCTGGTATTGAGAAAACAGGTGCACTAAGCACCCCCCAACATACCCTGCCCCCGGGGCAGCCCTGCCTGATAGCAAGGATACATGCAACTTGGAAACACACCGATTTATTGTCACAAACAAGGACAAGGCCTTGAAGCAAGAGGATACAAGATGCTCACCTGGCTAGGGGGTCAGGGCAGCCTCCTGGAACAAAGAATATTTTAGCAGAAGCTGAAAGAATACATAGAAGTTAGGGGTTGAAGAATATCCTGGGCAGAGGGAACAGCATGTGCAAGGGCCCTGTGGTGAGCAGGAGAGTCATTCATTAGGAACTTCAAAAAGGGTGCAGCATAGGGCTTAGCGAGCAAGAGGGAGTCTGATAGGAGATGGGAATGAAGAGGTGGCAGCACCTTGTGACTAGGACAAGGAGTTTGGATTCCACTCTTGGCTTGATGGTTTTGAGCAGGGCAGTAACTGGTCTGATTGACATTTTCACAGAAGACAGGCTGCTGCATAGAGTCAAGAGGCAAAGGAAGAAGCAGAAAGACCGCTAGGAGGTGATTGTGGTAACGTGGCCAAGAGGGAGTGGCTGCCTGGATCACAGCAGGGAAGGGGCTGCCCTCCTTAAGATTTCCTGCAAGTCCCTCACGCTCCCACTTACGATCCTTCATCTAGAACTTGGTCCCATGGCCACACCTAACTACAAGGGAGCCTGAGAAATGTGATCTTTGCTCCCAGCACCCTTGTGCCATGGAAGACTCTGGCATTCTGTTTCTAAGGAAGAAAAGGAGATGGATATTACAGCAGACATCTAGTGACTCTACCATGTGATTTCATTTTTTTTTATATTTTTTCATGGATATGCCGTAATTTTCCCCCACTTGGTTGCAGTGCAGTTGACAGTCTGCCATTGTGATTCAGACTTGGTGGTGGTGGTGCTGCCAATGGGGCTGGAGGTGGTGGAGGTTAGGTCATAGGGGGTGGTGGGTGTGAGGTGGCAATGCTGGCAGTAGAGGTGGCAATGAGGATGTTTGTGGTGGCCATGGTGGCTTCCTGAAGGTGGGAGCAACAATGGCTGGCAAGGTGGGGTCCAAGTGATGTGGTACCTGTGAGGTGAAGGAGAAGGTGGTGGTGGTGGTGGTGGTGGTTGTGGTGGTGGTGGAGGTGATGGTAGTGTCTCATTGATGGTGATGGTTATGGTCATGGTGATGTTTGAGGTGACAGTGGTGATACTGATGTGTATGGCAACAATATTGATCTTGCTGATAGTAGCAGTGGAGGTGATGGGTTTGTGTTAGTATTGATAGTGATGCCTGTAGCAGTGGTGATGGCATTGCTAACAATAAAGGTGATAATAAAGTTTGGGATGATAGTGGTGAGGCTGATATTTGTATTGATGGTGATGTTGCTGGTGGTGGTAGTAGTGATGATAATAATAGTGATGGTGGTGGTGATGGTAATAATGGTGGTGGTGGTGATGGTGGTGGTAGTGGTGGTGGTGGTGGGAATGGTGATGATGGTGGTGGTGGTGGTAGTGATGATGATGATGGTGGTGCTGGTGCTGGAGGTGGTAAGGATGGTGATGGTTGTGGTGGTAGTGGTATGATAATACTGGTGGTGGTGATGATGGTGGTGGTGGGGATGGTGATAGTAGCAATGGTGGTGGTGATGGTGATGGTGGTAGTGATGATAGTGATGGTGTTAGTGATGGTTATGATGGTGGTGGTGGTGATGATGGTGGTGGTGGGGATGATGGTGGTGGTGGGGATGCTGATGATAGTGGTGGTGGTAATGATGATGATGGTCATGCTGGTGGTGCTGGAGGTAGTGGGGATGGTGGTGTTTATGGTGATGGAGGTGGTGGTGATGGTGATAGTGATGGTGGTGATGGTCATGGTGGTGATGGAGGTGGTCATGGTGGTGGTCATGGTGATGGAGATGGTGGTCATGGTGATGATGGTGATGGTGATAGTTATGGTGATGGTGATAGTGGTTGTAGTGGTGGTGCTGGTAGTGCTTGTGCTGGTAATGCTTGTTCTGGTGGTAAAGCTAATGTTTATGGTAAGGATAAAGATTCTGCTGACAACAATGTCATGTGTCATGGCTGTAATGGTGATAGTAACTGATATAGTTTGGATATTTGTCCTTCCAAATCTCATGTTGAAATGTAATTCTCAGTGTTGGAGGTGGGGCCTGATGGGAGGTGATTGGCTCATGGGAGCAGATTTCTCATGAATGGCTTAGCACCATCCACTTGGTGCTGTCTTTGCAATAGTAAAAGAGTTCCCACAAGATACAGTTGTTTAAAAAGTGTGTGGCACCTCCCCCACACTCTCTCATTCCTGCTGTCACCATGTGATGTGCCTGCTCCCCTTTTCTTTCTGTTATGATTGTAAGCTCCCTGAGGCCCCCCTCCCTAGAAGCTGAGCAGATGTTGGTGCCATGTTGAACAGCCTGCAACACCGTGACCCAATTAAACCTCTTTTATTTATAAATTACCCAGCCTCGGGTGTCTCTTTATAGCAGCACAAGAACGGCCTAACACAGCAATTTAGTGATAATGGCAATGGGCGTGGTGGTGGCTGTGGCAATGGCGCTGACAACGGCTTTAATTTCTGCATCCCCCTTATCCCAGAGTCAGGAAATTGGATTGGTCTACTTGTTCTTTAACTTTCTTTCTGACTTGTCCTCTTCCGCCTTATGCAGAAATGATTTCCCTAAATCCAGTCTTCCCAGTAGGTCATCCCTACGCCCACCCTTGCTGCTGCATCTCCTGACCTCCCAGCCCCTCTTCCTCATTCACTGAAGAAGTTGAAGTGACTCGCAGGCTTCCCCACTGATCCCAGCTCTCCCACCTTCCTGGAGTTTTGCGTCCACTTGGACAATCTGTCCAATGCCTGGCCTTTTGGTTTCGTGACTGCCTCATCTTCAGTGACCTTCTCCTGCTGCACTCTCAGACACCCTTCTCCCTGCATCCTAACCTCTGTCTCTGCCCAACTTACTTTGTTCAGCCATCCCTGGTTTGGCCACTCTCCCTCTCACTGGCTCCCTCCTGCAGTGCACCCCTCTGCTTCCCTCAATCCATCAGCCTCCTCACTTCCCTCAGTCCCCCAACCCCACCAGTCAGAGCCTGGGGTCTGCGTTGAAATAGCATGCTTGCTAGCACCCTACACTCCATGCTCCACTGTCTTTCTGTGGTCACAATCAGCGTAAGTTATCATTGCTGTGTAACAGATTACCCCAAAAGTTGGCAGTTTCAACAACAGCAGACACTATGGCCTCATGCCACTTCTGTGGGTGGGGAATCCCAGAGCAGCATTGGTGGGTGGTTCTGACTCAGACAAGATGTTGACTATCATCATCTGAAGGCTTGACTGGGGATGGGGACCTGCTTCCAAGATGGTGTACACATGGGGCTGGCAAGCCGATGCTGGCTGTTGACAGGAGACTTGGTTCCTCACCACAGGGACATACATCTCTATGGAGCCATTTGAGTGTCCTCATGACATGTCAGCTGCCTTCCCCCAGAGCGAGTGACCCAAGTGAGCAGAGGGTGAAAGCCACAGGGTATTTGATGACTGAGCTTCAGAAGTCACCGTCTGTTATTTCCAAAGCATCCTGTTGGTTATCTGTGTCTTCCCCAAACAGTGGGGGCAGGGGCTCCACAGGGGACAGATAGCAGCAGGCCACTACCTTCTTCTACCTGCACCAGAGCAGCTGAGCCCAGACAGAGAAAGCCACCCCCAAGGGATGATTGGTTTCAGGGTAAATTCTTGAGGACCAGCCCCATGGTTCCCCCCCGTAGCCCAGCAGCCTGTGATTCTGGGGCCAGCCTAACCTTCCACTCTCTAATTAAGAAACTGCTCCCTCACCAAATCTCTAACCTCTCCCCTGCTTTCCTCTATCACTTTATTCTCAGAAAATGACCTCACCTCCAATTTTACAGAAAAAATAGAAGCTTCAGGAAGTCCTTCATCTTCCTGTGACCAAGGGACAAGCACACATCTCTCTCTCTCTTTCCTCCCTGCTGTTGCAAGAGTAATTCACAGCTACTTCCACCCAAGACTGAGCTCCCCTGTGTGTGGCCCCAGCACCTCTCCTTTCTGAGGACCTTACTTGATGAATGCCCCTTCTCTCTCCCACACATAGCCCTCCTCTTCCACACAGCTGTGTTCTTCCCAGTGGATCCACAGTGCCCTCAGCCTTGTGATTCCTTGGCTGCTTTCCCTGGACTCCTGCAGCAGACAACAGTGTTCACATCTTTTTCCTCCTCTCCATTCCCAGGCCCTTCTCAGTTCTCCACTCTCATGGTCTGTAAATACCATGTCCCACTCAAAGGCACCAGCTCTGAGTCACAGCATATTCAACACGAGCCTGGAGCATCTTACAGATGCAAGGGCAGCCATCAGAGACCATCGAGCCACAAAAAGAGAATGTGGGAGCTGGCCTGCAGGAGCTCCCATGCAGGCCAGAGAGTGGACGCCTTGAATGTCAGAAAACTGCAATAGATGGAAAGACAGCAAAGATGCTAAAAACCCATATGTTCCCAGTGGAGCTCAGACCTCATTTGTCAACATTGGGTTTGCTGGAAACCACCTCATCATTCCAGAAATGTTGAAACAAAAGGAAAGAACGGCCAGCGATCCTTTAGCTCCTGTGTGGATTATTTCTCAGAGCAACTAGTTGACGAGGGAAGCACTCTGTAGGAAAATACTAGATCATGAATAAAAAAGAAAGGATGGGTAATGTTACCACATCACAATCCCTCATAATGAACTGGGCATGACCACCATTGACTACCAAAGTCATTGGTGAGAAGCTGATGGGGATTTTATCCCAGATGGGCCAGGCTGGGAAGCCCTGATCACTGGTCAGTCTTGACCTCACCAAATGAGAGTGGGTGGACCCGAGGTGTCCCTGAGTGCCACCATGGAAAGCACACCCACCTGTGCAGGCTCTTGCCAAGGCCTCACGCCTGAGTCAGCCTGAGCCTCTGTATCTACGGAACGTGCAGGGCAGAGGAGCATGTGGCCTGAGGCCCGCACCACAGGTCAGCTCAGCCCAATTGGCGCTGTGGCCGCTTCCGGTCAGCCTGTCTGCCCTTCTCGGCCCCCTCTCCCAGCACTTGGACAGGGCTGTCCATTTGTAGTCCGATGCCCCCGGCCCCCCACTCCCACCCCAGTCTGATCGCTGCCGCCTCACTCCATAAAAGCAGCTTCCACAAAGGTCAAGAATGTCCTGTGTGTTGCCAGAACCAACGAACGTTCCTGAGGCTTCATCTGTCATTCTTGACCCTCCTTACAGTGGTCAGCGTGATTGACTACTCCCTTCTTCTTGAAACACCCTACCCTCCTAGCTCCCAGGTACCCCCCAAGCCAATTTTCTTCCTTGTGGTCCCTCCCTCCAGAGACCCCACTCTCTCCTCTGAAGGGCCCTTCTCCCTGGCTGGGCATCAAGAATGAGGCTCCTGGCCCTGTTGTCTGCCTACTCCTCAGTGACCTTGTCCGCTCTGGCTCTCACTGACCCTTACAGGCAGATGACCCTGAAACATGTTCTCAAACCTGAGCTTCTCTCTGAGTCCAGACCCACGCTCCAACTGCCATTGAAATATCATGGGAGTCTCAAAGGCACCTCATTCCTAGCAGGTGCAAACCTGAGCTCATGATCTTTCCCAAACACAGTCCTTTTCCTCCTTCCTTGTCTCAGTGGATGGCCCTACTATTCATTCTGATGCTTGGGCAAAAACCCTGGTAGTCTGCCTCAACTGTCCCTTCTCTTTAGTCAGATTCTGACCCATCACATTTGGGATCTCACTTCCCAAAAACTGTTGACTCCATCCCCTTCTGTCTGTCTCCCCAACAGCCACCTTCCTGCATGAATAGGACTCATCCTAACTGGTCCCTGATGCCATGCCGGCCTTGTTACCCTTTCTCCACATGGCTGCTGGTATGATCGTTTCACAGTACAACTCCAGTGTTGCCACCTTGCTTCAAACCTGTCCGTGATTTCCCTTTGTTCTTAGCATCCAGGTGACAACACTCCTACAGCCCCTGCATTGTGTGGTCCCTGACAGCTCAGCGCCTGCCACCGCCTGCCAGCCACACTGGCCTTCTCCAGCCCTGGCGTCACCTGTCCCTCCTGCCACGGGGACTCTGCAGGTGCAGGCCCTCTGCCTGCCACGTGCTCCTCTCCGGGATCACCCTTGCTGCCTTTCAGATCTTATTCTCAGGGCAGTTCTGCTCATCTTCCCCTCTGCCTCCTGTGGTGCACATCTGACTCATAGTTTCAACTTTTGCTGTGGCTATTTCATTCAAATCTATTTCCTTCACTAGACTGTAACCCACTTGAAGGTAAGAACAATCTTTGTCCATCATGGTGTCAACAAGATCCAGCCTTCTGCCAGTCACATAGTGGACACTCAAACCTTACTCGGTGATGGTGTCTGGAGTGTTGGTGACAGTAGTGATGGCGATGGCATGGCAGGGGTAGTGTTGGCACGATAATGAACCGTGAGAGTATGTTGGTGGAGGTGAAGATGACGGTGGTGGTGGCCACGTGCAAGGGCAGTGGAACAGTGGTACGGGTGGTGGCTGAGAGGAGGATGGTGATGATGACAGGGACGATGGTGGTGATGCTAGCGATGATGCCCACCCTCCTCCACACCAGTGTGGCCTACAGACTCCTGAGCAGATTCATGTAAGGAGGGGAAACGGGGTTGATCTGTTCCAATGGCAGCAACCTCTGGAGACCACCCTTCAATCCAGGACTGCCTAGGCTCCTGACTTCACCACACCGTGTGACTTCTTCTTCCTTTGATCCAGCTTGTACCCATTCCGTAGTGTTCCTCCTCCCTTTTAACTGAAGCTGGCTGGGGTTAAAGTCTGTCCCTTGTAGCCAGAGAATACTAATTGGCACAGATGAGACGAAGAACGGTGGGGTGAGCCGAGATGGGGCCCATTCCTTCCCACCCCCTGCTGGCCTCTCCTCCTCTCTCTGACCTCTGAATGTCCTTGGATCTTCCTCTGTCTCTGTTCACTCTCTGGGTGATCTCACCCACTCTCATGCCCTTAATACCCTCCTATAAGTTGATAAATCTCAACTATCCGTCCCTGGTCCTGACTTTTCTCCCGAAGCCAGACCCATATGTCTGGCTATTTACCTGGCATTTCTTTTTCTTTTTCTTTCTTTTCTTTTTTTTTTTTTTTTGTACGCCTCCCCCTCCCTACCTGGTGTTTCTTACATGGCTGCCTGTCGCACCTCAAACTTAGCCAGCCCCCTGATACAGTGGACTTTCCTCCTGGCACCTGCTCCCTGCACAGTCTTCCACAACCCCTGCAAGCAGCAACCACAACGTGTCCTACCAGCAACCTTGGGGACATCCTTGACTCCTGTCCCTCACCCTTACATCCGATCCACCAGCCAACCTCAAGCTGTAGCCTCCCAATCTCCACCTGCCCTGCTGTGCCTCCCCACACCACCATCCTCTCACCCCCGGGGATCCGCTGCAGCCTCCTCCTGGGCCCCAGCAGTCTCCACTCAGCAGCCAGAGCAATCCAGCAAGAATGGAGACTAGCTCCTCCTCCACCCCCAACCTTCCAATGGCTTCTCATCTCCTTGACAAGAAACACAGCCCTTTGGCCAGGCACAGTGGCTCACGCCTGTAATCCTAGCACTTTGGGAGGCCAAGATGGGTGGATTACCTGAGGTCAGGAGTTCAAGACCAGCCTGGCCATCATGGTGAAATCTCTTCTTTAAAAAAAAAAAAAGAAGAAGAAGAAACATAGCCCTTCAAAGGGCCCACGAGTCTTCTGACATGGTCTAGCCCATACCGCCTCTTCTACGCCTCCTCACCCCATTCGGATCGGGGACTGCTTTGCTTTTCAGGAGAGCTCCTGCCCCAGAGCCTTCACACTGGCTATGCTCCCCACAGGGAATGCCACCCTGAGCTGGGCCGGCTTCCTCACCACCTTCAGGTGGGCTATAATGGAGGCTCCGACAAGGGCAGGGGCAGAGGGCCTGGAGGGAGACCCCACCGGATGTGGTATCTGAGAGGGGGCATTCAGGATGACTCCCAGTGCCTGGGAAGGGACACGAGATGGGGTCGGCTTTGGAGAGGAAGATGCCAAGTGCGTGTGAGGCATGGGGAGACAGGGACCATCCAGGGTGGAGCACACAGGACATTGCCCAGTAGACCCGTCACCTGGAGCCCAAGGCAGATAGGCTGGGAGGCAATGCCCTGGCTGGCAACAGCCGCCTGGAGAGGTTGAGCCCCGGCCACCCCCAGGGCAGCCCCTACAGTGAGCAGCAGCAACACTCTACTAGAATCCTCCAGCTGCTGGAGAATCCAACCCATGATCAGCCGCAAAATCATTGGCTGAGTGGCTGGTGTGAGCAGAGCTGGCACCACTGACCTGGTTCAGAAAGAAGCATGGCCAGTCTTCTGGGGGACAATTCCACAGTCAGCCCTGCCCAGCTGGCAGCTGACAGCGGATCAATAAGCCCAATTACTCATCACCTTTTTAATCAAATATCAATGTACAGTAGTATGAGAATCAGCCTCTTGCAATTACGGCTCCTGCCTGCCTTTCCTAGAGGGATGTGTGGAGGGCCCAGCTCCAGGGCCACATGGGTTGGGGGGTACACCACAGCCACGCCATGGGAGAGCCGGGGGAACTTGGCAGCACAGCGGGGCCACACTGGGCTGTTTCCTCCCTCTCACTATAGCCACAAGGATCCTGGGGCCACTATCCTGATCTTTAGCCATGCAGGGCTGAGCTTTCTCCAGTCACCTCCATGCTCCTCTGGGCCCTGCTGTGTGCTGGGCAAGCTGGAGGCAGATCGGAAACTGTCACTGCCCTCAGGAGCTGGGCCCAGACCTAGGCAACTTGAATGTCAGGTGAAAATATTCAGAACCTGCAGGTGGAAAAGGACTGGTTCCTGGGATCCCAGGGAGGGAGAAACAGGGGAACCACACAGGCCATGGAAAACAGCCAGATCCAGTTGGCCTTGATGGGGAAGAGTTGAAGGGACGCCCCTGGGGGTGGGAACCGAGTGACTGGAGGATGGCTGCGCAGGTGTGGCGAGGCTCAAGGTGGTGGGAGGTGGCCGAAGCCAGAAGTGGCCCAGGAACCTGAAGGAGATTCGTGCCCTCACCACCACCCCAGAACCCCACGACCCCAGGGGTTTCCTGACCGGCTGCTTGGGTGACCGCAGGCGTAACCACGGCGCCTGGGGGCTTGAGTGGCTGGCGGTACCAGGTTCCTGCTTTGGGGTGTGACAGCGCAGTGTGGTTGGCGGGCAGGCGGCCCCAGCCCCGCGCTACCCAGCACCCATGCTCGCAGGCCCTGTGGAGGGCAGGCCTGTCCCCAGGCCACACCCCACCAAGCCAGGGAGTGCCAGCCCTAGGGACATAGCCCCAGGGATGGGGAGGGACGCTCAGAGATGTCACCTGTGGTCACACCCAACCTTTGGTGAGTCCCAGACCCCTCTAAGATGCTGATGGAGGCTGTGATCGGATCTTTTCTTAAAACAAAACAAAACCACCTGTGGACATCTCCAGCTCTGTGTGCATCCTGGATCCCCAGGGGCCAGCTGCTCCTCCACATCCTCTGCTCTGAGCTCTGATCCTGGGTGTTCCTGGGGACCCAGACCCAGACCATTTCCAGGACTAAACTGAAGGGTGACTAATGCCTCTAGATGGACGAGATGCCACAGCCAGGGCTCTGGGACAAGGGGCACAGCCTTGGGGAGGAACCACTGGGAGTGTCCTTAGAGCCAGGGAAGAGAGAGAGCTTTGACAGATAGAGAAAGCCAGACCCAGAGAGAGGTAGGGGCAAACCCAAGGTTCCAGCAGAGGGGCTGAGTGGGTCCTGCACCCTCCCAGCCTCGGCCACATGCAGGCGCTGGCTCCGCTGCTCAAGACCCCCAGCCCTGCCCTGACACCCCACCTCCCAGGTCCTCCTGCCACACGGGCCTGCTTCCGGCCCCGCCTGTCAGCCCGACCCTCCTGATCTCTCCTCCTTTGCTCTGCATCCCAGACGCAATCCACCTCCTCCCCACCTCCTCCCTCTCTGAGTGACTTGGAAAATGGGCCTCCCAGGCAGGAGGCCATTTGAGGAGTAGGTGGCCTTGAGCCAGTCTCTCAACAGCCCCTCTGCCCAGCCCTGTGGGGAGATCACCTCTCTCTGCAGGCTCCCGGCAAAGCTGTCCCCTCTCCACAAAGATGTCTTCCTCCTAATCCCCAAAACCTGCATGTTCCCTTAGATTGCAAAAGGGACTTTGCAGATGTGACTGAGCAAAGGATCTTGAGACAAGACTATACAGGATCATCCAGATGGGCCCTAGATGCAATCCCAAGGGCACTTACAAGAGGAAACAGAAGGGTCAGAGTCAGAAAGGGAGTCAGTCAGAAAGCGAGACGGGAGGATGCTCTGCTGCTGACTTTGATGATGGGGGAAGGGACCACCAGCCAAGGAACGCAGGTGGCCTCTGGACTGGCCAGGAGACGGAGCGTCCCTTGGAGACTTCCAGAGGAAGACACCTTGATTTTAGCCCACGGAGACACATTTGGGACTTCTGGCTTCTAGAAATGTAGGACAATAAATTTGGGTTACTTTGAACCACAAAGTTTGTAGTAATTTTCTACAGAAGCAGTGGAAAGTGATTGCAGGCTCCTTTCTGAAAAACCCAAAAGACAATGAAGAAGAATTGCAGAGGAGAGGACACACTGGGGTGAGGAGTGACCCGCACAAAGCCCAAGCGTGGCCTCGGAGGCAGCAGCAAGTGGGTGGGCTGCCCCCACCCTCGTCCCAGCCCCTCAACCCTGAGGTCCCTGGAGTAGTCAGCTTCACAGAGCTAGAGTATAGAATGGGGGGCCCCAGGAGCTGGGGGGCGCAGGGTTAGAGTTGAGTGAGGACAGCTTCCATTTGGGAACAGGAAAGAGCCCTGAGGCAGATGGAGGTTAGGGCAGCAGAAAAAGGCGAGTAAGTTTCATGCCTCTCAGTTGTCCACACAAAAATGGTGAAATGGTAAATGGTGTTGTGGGTATTTTACCACAATTAAACAAACACAAAAATAGCCCATTGAGGGTAAAAGAGAGAGGTGGGAGGTGGTAAAGGAGGCTGGAGAAGAGGCTGGACATCATGCGAGCTTGTAGGTTCCAACTGGAGTTTGGACTTTGTCCAGGATCTTGATGAGGAGTGTGGAGGCTTACACCTATGGACACAGTGGGTTTGTGGGTTTGTCCCGAAGGTCTTGGAGGGAATTTTAATATTTCCCTGTGAGCCACTCTGCGGAGTTTGGACTTCAGACTCATAACAATGAATGATCCTTGACCTTAGCAAAAAGCCAAGCACCTTTTTTTCTGAGGGCTGGAGGGGATGTGCTCAGGTCAGAGGATGGCTCAGGGCCTGGAGAGACCACCTCAGACAGGCTGGTGCTGGTGCCCAGGGCCCAGGGAGGAGGCTGGGGCAGGGATGGGTTGCATTGGAAACGAGCATCTGCAGAGCCTGGGGGCCGCCAGGGAGGTGTCCAGTGGACGGTGCTGTGTGGATTTGAACTCTGAGTCCCAGCCTGATGCTGAGGTTGCCAGCAGAGGTGTAGTCCTGATTCATAGCCTGTATTTTGAGGCCCACATTGTGAGTCGAGCACTGGGGAGAGAGCCATGAGCAGCACCCACCTCCCAGGGCCTCGAGCTAGCTTCTGGTGGGTGCAAGGCACAGGCAGAACCAGGCTGTGCTGGGAGGCAAAGGCAGGGCAGCAGTGGGGTTGGGTGCAGGTGACAAGGAGGCACTCCAGGAAGAAACAGCATCTGCAAAAGTGAAAAAGCAGGGCTGAGGTGTGCCAGCCTGAGGCCAATGAAGGGTTCTTAGCAGTGGTGGCTGGCAGAGCAGAGACCAGACGCCTCGCCTCCTTCGCTGCCATCTCCTTGAACCTTCCCAAGTCCCAGCACACAGAGGTGATGATAAATGCTTGCTGGGATAAGTTAGATGGGGGCTCTTGTTCCCGGCTCCTGTTCTGGGAGGGGTCAGACAACTCTGTTCTGTGAAATGGGCATAAAGGTGCCCGCCGGGTAGGGCTGCCTGGAAGACGGATGGCAGTGGGTGGACAAAGCCCAAAGCAGGCACTCAGTTCCACCCCTCCATCCACAGGATGAAGTCAGTATTGGCAAATCTTGAGGACATGATTGTTGTAAAAGCCATGTCAAGGGCACTGGGAGTTGTCTGTGGAAGCAGCAGACATCCCAGCTCTGAGCTGAGCTTGGGACCCTGTCCAGCCAGGAAGGGGCCATGATATCTGTGACCCTGGCATGGCAGAGTGGGCAGACAGGGGAGGCCTGAACTTCTTACCAAGACCCTTCCCCTGCAGACAAGAGGAGACTCTCCCGCCCAATGGCAGGCTGCGGGGGCGACGGGGCAGACGGGCCGCCCGGGGCTGGGTGGGCAGTGAGACAGGAAGGCGGCCTTCTCATGCCCTCCCCCAGCCCCCACCCGGGACTCCGTCGCCACCCCTTACCTGGGCACCTCAACTTGTCTCCTTGGCCCCTTGGCATCTGTGCCTCTGTCCCTGTCTCTCTCAGGTCCCTGGGTCCCCAGGATCCCAGTCACCCCTTCCTTCTGTGTCTCTCCCGTCTCTTTTACCATGTCTCCCTGCTCCCAGTCCTCCTGCCCTCCCTGTCCCGCCCACTGCAGTCCCCTCCAGCCCTCTCGGTGCCCTTATCTGGGTCTGCCCCGCACAATTGCTGGGAGCCCATCCCCATGACAACGGGGCAGATGGCGGCTGCGATTAGCCACTCTCCCTCCCTCCACAGTTCAATCCGTCTTTGAAATTAAATCAGCTGCGATAACATCGACCGGCCAGAGGGAGGGAAGGCAGGCAGGAGGCTGCCTGCGCCCCACCCACCCAGCTCCAGGCCCGGTGCAGAGGGAGAGGAAGAGGGGAGCAGAACCAGTTCCCACTGTGGCTCTGTGACCTTGACCACCTCTCTCACCCCCTGAGCCTCAGTTTCTGCATCTGTAAAATGGGGGTAAACATCCATATTTCTTGCTTGATTGTGCTGCTGTAGGCTGAGAACTCTGTACCTGTTCACCCAGTCCATGCAGAAGCCTGTGCCCCGATGGGCAATCCCTGCCTGGCCAGGCCTCAGGGGCCAAGGGCATTTGAGCAAACCAGCTCTTCAGGGCTGAGAGGCCACAGGCCTGGCTCCCCACTTGCTCTGCAAGCCCAGCGCCTCTCCCAGGGCCTTGACACCCTGACTTGTAACATGCTCCAGCATCACTGAATCCTTGCTTAGATGCCATCTCGCCCTCTCCCTCCCCCACAGGATTTTGGTCCCTTCAGACAGCCATGGCCCTTGCAGGATGTATGAACCCAGGAATGGAGGGTGGAGAAGGTGGGGACCTGCCTCGGTTTGAGACCTCCCAAGGAAGTAGCATCTGGTGGGGTTCACTGGGTGGGCTGGGAGTCCAAGGCAATGGGGTCAGCATGTCGGAAAGCTGGAGGTGGGAGGCAGGGTGGGGCCAGAGCAGACATCAGGCAAGAGCAGAGAGGCGCACCCAGATCTGAGGCGAGGGAGGGCTGCATGAGATCCGGAGGAGGGCTCCCGGTGGAGGGCACTGCCACCTCAGAGGCCCTGTTCGGGAACGCACAGGTATGAGCAGGATGGGGAGGAGGCCAGGGGCCTGGAGTAAAGAGCGATGGGGAAGCCAGGGGGTCACTGATCTGGCTGGGGAAGGGGCTGTGGGCTGCCACAGGGACTGCAGCTTCCACTCCTGAGTGTTCTGCAAAACTCAGGCTTTCACAGGAGCCTTCTGGCTGCTGGGATGAAAATGGGATGGAAGAGGGAAGGGAGGAGGCCGGGGAGGAGGCTGACGTGATCCAGTGGGGACACAGCCATCATATTCTCCGGGAGCTACACTCTGCAGTGTCCCCTGCCCTCTGCTGAGCCCTGCTTGGAGAATCCACGCTGGGACGGGGCCTAGGGCAGCGGAACAGCCTCAGCAGACTCCACTCAGTGTGCCGCTGACAGGGCGTGGCCAGCCGCAGCCTGGCTCTAGATGGCTCCTGGACCCCTCACTGCCCCAGCCTGGCTCTGAAAATGGCTCCTGGATCCCTTGCTGCCCCACCTGTCTCTGAAAGTGGCTCCCAGGACTCTCACTGCTTCAGACTCGGCCTGCCGACACACAGCCCAGCCTGAAACAGGCTCCGGGAAAGGTCGGAATGGCCTGCTGCAGCAGCACAGCTTGGCAAGACCTCCCCAAGAAAGTGACACAGAGTGGGGGCCTAACAAGCGAAGGAGACTCAAAGGGTGGCCCAGACAGGGACACCAGTGTGATTCGTCCAAAAAAAGGGCTTGGAGCCAGCAGTGCCGTGGGCAAGCCTGGGGCTGTACGTGCCACTGTGGGATTTGGACTCTACCTTAGATGTGCTCCTGAGGAAGCCACTAAGCTGCCAGGTTTCAGCTTCTATATCTGTAAAGTGGGGCTAAGGGTGGACACAGGGATTCCACGAGGTGTCACATGCTCGGCCAGGTGGGTCAGTGGGTGGGGTCCCAGAGGCATTTGAGCAGGTGATACTGTGACGGGTCTGTGTTGCAGAGAGCAGGCACCAGCTCCAGGTGTGAGGCTAGGCGACAGGAAGGAAGCAGAGAGGGTGGCCCCAGCCCATGGTCCTAGGGTGCTTGGGGACCGGTGCCGTACAAGCACCCAGGTTTCTGCTGTGCAGCCAGCACCAGGACCATGGTCGCCTGAGCTCCCGGGCTGTAATTGGATTTGCTCAGCAGCTGCCTGTGCTAAGCAGGCCCACTTGACGCAGCCACAACTGGCCAGTAATTGGTGAAATTAGCAAGTCGGCAGGGACAGAGGTCAGGTGGTTAATGCTATAGTGGGGGCTTTGATGAAGTTAGTCCCAGGGAAGGACTGGGAGCTGGGGTTTGACCTTCTGCGTGTCACGAGGCTCCCCTGCCTTGCCTGTAACGTGGTTAGGGGACCTCCAGCTGCCAGCTTGTCCCAGGGGCTCTCAGAGGCAGAACCCAGGGAGCCATAACCCGGCCTGAGCCTTAGCTGCAGCCGTAGCACCAGGTTGCCGACTGTGTCCTCTAGGCCAGGACACTTGCAGAAGCCAAGGGGACTTTTCAAGCCCTAAAGATCTTGGGGTGATGCCCCTTAGCCTCCTGGAAGATGCCTTCAGCAGGTTCCCCTTGGAGAAAAGCAGCAGGCCCAGCCTCTCTGGCCCTCCTGAGTGCCCCTCAGACCAGCTCTGCATCTGGAAATGGGATGAATCCTTCACTGTGTGTTCCCCTCATGTGACCACACCCCACCCTCCCCTCTGGCCTGGGTTCAAGGCCTTCCAGTGTCTTCTTTTGTCCTGAACTCCAGAGGGTGTCCTCTGAGTATGCTCCTTGGTTCCTGCTCTCCCCTGGCACAATGTTCCTCCCTTTTTTCATTTCATATCATTTATTGGGCACCTACTAGATGCCAGGAGCTGGGTTGGAAATTGGAATGCAGAAGTGAGCAAAATGTGACCAGGTCTTAGTGCACTTGGTGCTCAGGGCCCCTTCTGTGATCACGCCACAGCACCCTGCCCCAGCCAGGGAGCCAGAGACCCTGTCACTGACCAGCCTTTAACCCTCAAACCTGGAATCACCTCCTTTTTTGGCTTCTACTGCAGCCCCAAGGAACAAGGAATTGTCACCTGCTGGTCCTTTACCAGATGCACGCCAGCACTAAAGTGCATCTCCCTGGGCCACCACTGCCAGCGTCATCATCACCACCATGTTAAAGGCAGGTCATTTGGAGTCAATACCTGGGGTGATATTCGGGCACAGCCACTTGTCAGCTGTGTGACTCTCCTCTCCAGACCTCAGTTTCCTCTTGGATAACGTGGGGTCAATGACCCCTGTCTGGGAGAGTCGTGGGCATTCAGTGGACCCACACATGGCCTCTCTGCTGTTCCCCACATAGGGCAGACCTGTTCCCGGCTTCTACACCTGCTGTTCCCTCTGCCCGGAACACTTTTCCCCAGATGGCTTCATGGTCCAGCGTCTCACCTTCATTCCAGTTCCCGACAGATGTCACCTCCTGAGAAGTGAAGGCCAGTCCCTGAGCCCCCGTCTCTGTCAGCTTGCCTGCCCCTTTCCTCTCCAGCGTTCGTTACTAGCGGGAACCATGTTCTACACACCTGTTTTCATGTGTCTCCTTCAACCCGAATCCTAACCACATGAGGGTAGGGTTTGCCTGTTCTGTGCCGTGCTGTATCCCCAGTATCTAACAGGTGCTCAATCAATATTACTTGAATTGCATACAATTAACAGTGCCTGACACACCTGTGAGTTTGAGATTGTTTCAAAGTAAAAATGTTACTTTTTTTTTCCAGATGGAGTCTTGCTCTGTCTCGCAGCTCACCACAACTCCCCCCTCTGGGTTTAAAGAATTCTCCTGCCTCAGCCTCCAGAGTAGCTGTGATTACAGATGCTCGCTGCCACGCCTGGTTAATTTTTGTGTTGTTTTTTTTTTTTTAGTACAGACGACGTTACACCATGTTGGCCAGGCTGGTCTCAAACTCCTGAGCTCATGATCCGCCCACCTCGGCCTCCCAAAGTGCTCGGATTACAGGCATGAGCCACCGTGCTCAGCCTCAAAGTAAAATATTTTAAAACACATACTTTTTAAAGATTGGCACTCGGTAGGACTCAGGTCATCAGAACAGGTCCCCTTTCTTTTTTTCTTTTTTAGCACCGGTACCCTCCCATGATGGGGAGTCACTCACACTGCGAGGGGTCAGCCTGGCTCTGACCTGGGGAAAGCTCTGGTTCCACATGGCTGGGATGCTCCCTGGCATTCTGCCCCCACCCGTGGGTGCCAGGCCTGAAGATGAGTGGGCACTCGCCTGGGAGCATGGCCTGTCCAAAGGCCCTGTGGCTACAGGTTGTGTGGTGCAGTGGAAGAACCTGGGAGGCCCACATGGTGGGAGGTCAGAGAGGGAGGCCGGGGGGCAGGTGGGCAGGATCAGGCCACCAGGACCTCATGGTGAGAATAAGGCATGCAGCCCTTATACTTAGTGCAGGGAGAGCCATGGAGGGTTTCAAGTCACCAGGCAATGCAATTGAACATGGGTTTGGCACAGCTGTCCCGAAAGAATCCATGCGGGTGGGTAGAAGTGGGAAGGCTGAGAGCTGAAACAGCAAGGCCTATGCAGATGGCAGGGGCCAGCAATAGAGAGTGGATGGGGTCAGGATTGGGTTTGAGGTCATCAGGACAGGGCACGGAAAAGATGACAGACCCCCCTGCAGAACCACCCCTGGCTTCCTGGCAGAAACAGCCCAGGCCCTGGAGGCAGTACCCACACCCTCCTTCATGTCCACTAGACTTGAGCCGGACCCATGCCCCCACAAAGCTGAGCAAGCTGTTCCATGAACTCACTTGGCACATTTATTAACCATAGGCCTATGTCTGCAGCCACATGTGTCTGCAGCCCTGTGCTTGGTGGCAGTGGGGGGAAGGCAGGGCCTGGTGCCGGGCGCCTACTTGCCATCCACCCGTTTGAGCTGCTCCTTGCCGTTCACAGTCACTGACTTGAGCTGCCCATTCTCCTCCACCTCCACGCGCTCCTGCCCATTCTCCACAATGCGCCTGGTAGTGATCTTGTGGCCATTGACCATCTCTGTAGATGACATCACCGACTTGAACCCCAAGCTGCCAGGGCCAGAGCCCCCGAAGGAGGTGGATGAGAAGGTGGTGTGGCTGCCCCTGCTGCAGCCCAGCGTGTTGAAGGATGAGAAGGCCTCCAAGAAGGCCGGGAACTCTCCAAAGCCTGTGGAGACGGCCCCCCGCAGGCCATGGCCCCGGCCACCGTGGTCACTGAACGGGCTGTCCCAGAAGTCAAAGGAGAAGGGGTCCAGGCCACCAAAAATCTCCTGGAAGATGTCCTCAGGGTTACGGAAGGTGTAGCCAGTGTCAAAGGGGTTGCTGTAGGGTGTGCTGGCCCCACCAGCAGCCCGCCAGCTGTCGTAGCCCACACGGTCATACAGGGAGCGCTTCTTGGAGTCGGACAGGACCTCGTAGGCCTCAGACACCTGCTTGAACTTCTTCTCCGCCTCCTCCTTGTTGTTGGGATTCTTGTCGGGGTGCCAGCGAAGGGCCAGCTTGCGGTAGGCCTTCTTGATGTCCTCCTGGGAGGCGGTGGCCTGCACGCCCAGCACTTCGTAGTAGTTAGCCATGGTCGGGGATGTAGATGAAAGGAGAGGGGACGTGGAGGCCAGGTGGGCTCAGGGACCCAGCTGGTCAGATGGACAGGGAAGAGGTGGCCACTGGTCTGGGGCCCTTCAACAGGGGCCTGGCTGGACTCTGCAGGCTCCGGGCGAGATTCTGCCCGGGAGTTCACCTTTTCATAGTACCAGTTCTCAGGGACTGGAGAGGCCCCCACTGAGAGGAGTAGGGGAGGGGAGGGACACTGCAGCTGTGGGGCCAGGCCTGGGTGGGCTGCCCTTCAGAACTCCCTTTGTGACATCAGCTCCCAGGGTGTGGCAAGCCTCTGCAGGAGGTAAAGCTGGGCTTGCCCCTGCCGGGGAGGCAGCCACCATGGTGGGCTGGAACGGGATGCCCTGTGACCCAGGCAGTGTGGGCTGAGCCCCAGGAGCCAAAGGGCAGAGGCAGGATCGAGCATGGGATCCCAGCCTTGGTGGGTGACAAAGGTCCGTGGCCGTGGTGGGGGAGACGAGCGAGGGCCTCCTGGGTGTGTCCACTTGGCCGATGGCTGGGTGGCAGCTAAGACGAGAGGAGGCCTAGGTGGGGGTCAGGCAGGCTGGGGTGGGGACAGGAGTCTGCTCTTCTCATGCCCATTATCTGACCAGGTCCTCCACGGTAAGCTCCACAAAGGCAGGAAAGTCTGTCCTAAGACAGTGGCTGGCACACGAGGGCCATGGGTAAACACTTGTCAGATGAGCGAGGCTCAGAGACACATGGTGCTCAAGGTCACACAGCGAGTCAGTCAGGGAGGAGATGTGAAAGCGGGCCAAGGCTGCAGTGGGCAGCAAATCCGAAGAAGCGTTCCACTCAATCCTGGTAAGAAAAATTGGGATTGATGCTAAGTACTGATTACTGAGTACGGTGGGTTGGATGCGGCCCCCAAAAGGATACGTTCCCATCCTGATCCTCGGAACCTCTGAATGTGAGCTCATTTGGAAAAGGGATCTTTTGGGATGTAATTAAATTAAGGATGTCAAATTGAGATCATCCTGGATTATCTGAGTGGGCCCTAAATCCAGTGACATGTGTCCTCAAAGGAGGTGGATACTGATGGGGTGCTGTAGCTGCAGGGATGCAGCCAGATACTGGGGGCGAGAGGGCTCTCCCTGCAGCCTCCAGAGGGAGTGTAGCCCCACTGGTGCCTCAATTTCAGACCTCCGGCCTCCAGAACTGGAGGGAAGAGATTTCTTTTGTATTAAACTACCCAGTTTGTAATAACTTGTAACAGCTCTGAAAAATGAATCAGGTGAGTGGGGTAACCAAATGTTCTTAGGCGTTTATATTCCTTTAATTTTTGTTCTTGTGTTGGATCATATATAGAAACAGCAATTCATAATACTGATTAATATCTATTTCTACCTTCACCTCACCCAGCTCCAGTTAAGATCAAAACCATGCTAAACTACATACTAATCACACCAATGAAGATCCTAAAGTCAACTAAAGATAGCCTGCCTTCCTTCCCTTCCTTCCTCCCTCTCTCCGTCCCTCCCTCCTTCCCCTCTCTCCCTCCTTCCTTCCTCTCTCTCCCCTCCCTCCCTCCCTCCTTCCTCCCTCATCCCTCACTCCCTCCCTCCTTTCCTTCCTTCCTCTCTTCCTCCCTCTCTCCCTCCATCCCTCCTTCCCTCTCTTTCCCCTTCTCCCTTCCCTCCCTTCTTCACTCTTGGCTTCTTTCCTTCCTTCTTTCTTCCTTCATTCCTCCCTTCTTTCTCCTCTTCCTTCTTCTAGTCTTTATCCCTTTCTATTATCCTCCTTCTCTCTTTCTCTTTTCTTTCAATGATCACGGCTGCTAGGAATTTGGAGGGATGGAGACTGTAAAGACACTCTGCAAACCCAGCCTCTAGTGACCATCACTGTCTCCCCATGCAGCTTATCGAGAGCACGACACACCCTTCCCCCATGCCGGGCATCCACCACCCACACCTGCTGACACATGTGGCTTAGCAGAGGAGTTGAAGAGCAGAACTTCGCTGGGTGTAGCTACAAATAAACCTGGTTCTGTATCTCTGTGGCTGGATTTTTGTCACCATGTCTCTGTTACCAGTTAGCACCTGCTGTCCCTGGCAGGCTTGCCCATTAAGGTGGGGGAAGGATGCTTGCCCTGCACAGTTCTCCATGGTGGCAGTGGCCGTGGGAGTGGTGCCGCTGTTGACTGTGGTGCCGATGGGGAGAGGCATGGTGGGTGTCCATGGAGATGGATAATGTCATTAAATAGTAGAGGTGACCATGATAGCAGTGTCGGTGTGGAGGTAGTGGTCACGGTGGGGGTGGGGGGGACAGTAATTGTGGGTTAAGGTGGAGTTGATCACAGTGATGGTGATGCTGGCAGTGACAGCAGCAAGGCTTGCGCTGGAGAGTAATTGTGGTGGTGGTGGAGATGGTCATGCCAGAGGAGATGGTAATGGTGAGCCTGTGTTGTGGGTGGCAGTGATGGTGCAGGTATGATGAAGAGGTGATGGGAATGGCTCCTAGGGGAGCAGCAGGTGTGGTTGGCAGTGGTGACAGTAATGGTGATGAGGAAGGTGAAGATGGTGGAGGTAGCAAAGGTTGTGTCTTGTTCAGCTCTGCTACAGTGACAGCTCCCAGATCTCAGTGGCTTACGACAAACATCTAGTTCCCTCCACTTCACCAGCCGGTGCCTGCAGGCAGCTGCCAGGGCCCTGCCTCCCGTAGCTTTTCATTGTGGGCCCCAGGCTGAAGGAGCAGCTCTGACCCGCACACCCCACTCTCATGAGGGTGCCACTCAGAGCCAGCAGGAGCCTGGGCTGCCTCTGCAAGCTTCTGTTAGGCCATGATGCACAGCACTCTTGCTGCATCCCATGGTCAAAGCCAGTGTCTGTGGGGCGGAGAATGACTCCTTCAGGAAGGTTCTGCAAGTCTCAGGGCAACAGCGAGAAAGGTGTGAAATTCTCATAGGGAAGAGGGAGTTAACAGTTCTCCAACATAAGCCAGGTGCTAATGGTGGGGCTGACAGCAGGGGTCGGGGGGCAGGGGGTGGTAATGATGGCCCTGCTGGGAGCAGCGTTGGTGCTGCTGGTGCCAGGATGCCTCTGGTGGTGATGGGGTGGGAGGCAGGAATTGTGCTATTAATGGACGATGGTGGTGAGGGTGGTTGTGGAAGTCAGTGGTGGGGAGGTGCTGCTGGGTGGTGGGAACCACACGGTGGTGGAAATGGTGGTGTGAGTGCCGATGGGGATGGCGATGGTGATGGTGGTGGTACTGATGTGTGGGGCTCTGCATTTTCCATTACTAGCTTGACATTACACCAACCTCTTCTATGGTTTCTTGCATCCTAGAGAAATCTGAGGGATTTTCCAGAATCCCATCACTGGTATAGTTCCAGGTTAGAGCCTGCCAATGCACGAGATTTGGAGAGTGGAAAAGAGAGGCCGTTGCAGGCGGTGACAATGGCAAGCTTTGTAACAGTTCGGGGCAATCTTCTTCAAAGCCCTTGCTTCCGAGCCACAGGTGGAGGCATCAGTGGAGGCTTCCAGGAACGCCATGAACTCCCCGGCAGCTCCCAGGCAAGCTCTAGAGAGCCACCCACCCGGGAGCTGTAGGTGAGCATCTCCATTCCTTGTTCCCTGACTGCTGGTCCCAGACCATTCAGGGTGCAGCCTGTAGTAAATGCCCTCCTTGGTACACATTCAAGGGCTGTGTACTATGAGGGTGATGGCGGCTCAGATGAAGGTGGTGATTGTGATGGAGGTGGGTGTGAGGACAGCAGTGAGGAAGCAGACAGTACGCCAAGGAGGCATTGGAGGGGCGGTGGTGGCCGTGGTGGTGGTGGCGGTCTAGTTAGAAGCGTGTGGGTCTGGCTGAGGTAGACAGTGGTGGTGATGGTGGTGGTGACAGAGGAGGCAATGATGGTGGTGATCACAGCAAAGGCAGTGGGAGTGGCGACACTGGTGGCAGCAGAGACGGCAGTGCTGATCAGGTGATGTCACTGGTGGGATGGTGGGTGGAGATGGAGGTGGAGGAGGTGTGTGACAGTGATGTGGAGGTGATGCAATGCTGACATGGTGGAGAGCGCCACGGTCACAGTGACAGAGATGATAGTGATAGTGGCAGTGGAGGAGATGGGGACTGGGCACTGGGGTATTGATGGTGATGGTGATACTGTTAAGAGTGTTGGTGGCCTGACATTGTAAAGGTGAAGCCTGAGGTTTCCATGACAATGGAATCAGGACAGTGGTGGGGGGAGTGATGGTGACAACAATGTTAAGAGACAAGGGACCCAGCATGACGTGGCATCCCAGACTCCTGTAGCTGCCTCCCTGTCCCGGCCCTCCCTGCCTTGCCGGAGACACTGGCGTTGGTCTGTGTTGTACTCCCAGGGGAACTTTCTTCCAACCACTGTTCTGTTCTGACCCCTGTTCCTGGGGTGTGTCTGTGGGAGTCAGCCAGGATGGAGACAGGGCTGGAGATCCCCTCACTGCCGCCCATTCAGGGCTATCTTAGAGCACACAGAACAGACCACTCAGTAGGACTTACGGGGAACAGGAGTGTCACCTGGGAGCAGATCCCATACCTCACCATCAATGGCACGTTGAGACAGAGGCCCCTGTAGGGAGCTCCCCATAAAGGGAGTTGGGGACTGTGGAGCCGGGCAGCGGGCAGAGGAGTTTCCCTTCTGCTAAGGGTTCAGGCTAGTCCCCTTCCACACCGGTGTTTGGGAGCTAAGGAGAGCAGCAGCAGCTCTGAGGCCCCCACAGGGCCTGCTGGAGGGACAAGGACACACAGGCAGGAGCGTGCACTTAGGCCCCACACGCTCCATCCTCCCTGCTGTTAGGTCATCTTCCCTTTTCAAGCCTCTCTGTCCCCATTCACCAGTGGGTGCTTTCAGGGCTTCGCCCTCTCTGGGGAGCCAGCCTAGCTTTCTTGGCCTCTGATGCTCCATGTCCCTGGTCTCAGGCCCACCCTAAAGTCAACCCTGAGCCATGGCCAGGGAGAGAAGGAGGACCTTCGGTGACCAGGAGAGGCCCAGAGAGGGCAGGGCACGCCCAAGGTCACACAGCAGTACCAGGAAGGTCTCCCCGGGGCGCTGATGGAGCCGATTAAGCAGCCAATTGGTATTCGGAGCAGCCAGAGGCCCCTCTCTGTCTCTGTAATTAATGGAGTGGCTTTTTAAAAGGATTCTAATCACCCCCGATCCTATCTGCTTATCACTAGAGTTCCTAATTAGATGATCCTGGCAGTCACTCAGCTAATTCCCTCCAGCCCCCTGCAGCCCTGCCCGACCCGAACAGCCCACCCCACCCCCGGCCACCCTGGCCTGGCCAGATGGGCAGTTTGGGGCCTTCTCTCCCCTCAGGGCCCCTAGTCCTCTAACTGCATTATCTCCAGGATGGATGGGTGACAGCGATGGATGGATGGACGGGCGGCTGGATGGACAGAGTGGCAGGCGAGTGAAGGGGCTGAACAGTGGGCAGCCACAGGGTAGATGGGCGGATGGACAGACAGACGGGTCAAGGGGCAGATCTCACAGTGGGGAAGGGCTCAGCCTGTCAGGTGAGACAGCCTGGGTTCAAATCCCAGCACTGCCACTCCCCAGGCATGTGTCCTTGGGGGAGTCACATAAACTGACTGTGCCCCAGAATCCTCATCTCATCTGTAAAAGGGAAGTAATGATGGTCCCCTCTCACAGGGTTACTGTGAAGGCTTAGAATGGAGAAGGAGCTGTGTGTGTGTGTGCTGGCCTCCTGGCAGTGTTGATAAGAGCTGGGCAGAGACAGATGAAAAGGCAGTCTGGCTGGTGAGCCAGTGGAAGGTGTGGTAGGCAGAAAGGCCCGTGAGCAGGCTCACATGCAGATTGGTGGCCGATTGGGTGGGCAGGCGGTGGGCTATGCAACCGTAGAAGGGCCGGGGAGATCACGTCCTCCCCAGAGGTGCCAGGGAGATCTCAGCTCAGCTGTCAGACCTCCAGGCAGCCTTCCTGCCCAGTCCTTCAAGCCAGTGATGACAGGTGCTCACCGGGTTCCCTGAATTCCTTCTCTGCCATCCCAGCCCAGGTACACCCTTCCTGGTGGTGGACCATGTGGTCTCTGGAGGCTCAGATCTAGCCCCAAGTATGAGTTTACTGCCTGAGTGAAGGCATCATTTGTGGGGCCCTCTGAGTTCCAAGTTGCTTCAGCCAGTTAGGGCAGCTCCCCTCTTCCAGGGTCCTAGCCTCCAGCCCCCCCTGCATGGAGCAACCCTAGGCAGGGCTGTGACCCTGGGTTCCTCAGTTACTCAAATTCTCCAGGAGGATCCAACCCCGAGAGCCTCTCTGTTCACCCATGGGGCTCTGCAGTTTCTGGGGTGTGGAGTTTCCTGGGTCTTAGAGTATAGAACAAAAAAGCCTGAAGTATCTTCCAGAGTAAAGGGCTGCATACATACGCACACATCTATGCCAGCAGATAGCCACCCATCTTCCCATGCACATAGCCATCCATCCACCCACCCAGCCACCCACACACACAGCCATCTACCACCTAGCCACCCATACACCCAGCCACCCAGCCATCCAGCTATCTGGCCACCCAGCCACCCACACACCTAGCCACCCAGCCACCCAGCCACCCAGCCACCTACACACCCAGCCACTCAGCCACTCAACGATCCAGCCACCCACACACCCAGCCACCCACCAACCACACAACCACACTCCCAGCCATCCAGCCACCCACCACCCAGTCACCCACACGCCCAGCCACCCACCAACCACACACCCACACACCCAGCCAACCAGCCACCCAGCCACCCACCCACCCAGTCATCTACCACCCAGTCACCCACACACCCTACATTTCCTGAGTACTTGTCTTGTCCATACATATGCCATGTGCCAGGCACTCCCCTTGGTCTGAGGATCCATATGTCTGTGAAGGCATTGGACAGAGCCTTGCCCTTATGATGCTGACATGCAGTTGGGGAGATACAAGAAACTGATAATGCATGAACATTTAACATGATAGCAGGTGATCATCGATCTGTGAGGGAAAACAAAGCAAGATGGGGGCTTACAGGAAGCTGGGGCTCTTAGGGAGGTCAGATTGGGTGCCCCATACCTCCACATGCATCCTCAGGCACCTGTGCCCCCATGCATATGAGCACATCTGTACACATGGTCACACATGTGCACACAGGCCCTCCATGAGGCCCCATAGCACTGCTGTGTCTCCAAAGGCGTGGCCTCTGCTGGCCCTCTCTGGGAGGTCTGGCTGCCTCGAGTCTGGGCCCTCCAGTGACCCAGGCCAGGCCTGCTCCCTGGAGCCCAAGGCACATCTGTGTTGTGCTAGGTCTGCTAGCAAAGAGCCCGGGCGACTCCTATGCAACCAACAATTCAAATCCACAGTCTTTCCCTGCGCTGGTCTGAGTTAAGGCTAGAAACAGTTGAATTCAGCGGCATCACCCCTGTCCTCCCACACAGGGAACTCCCAACCCCAGGCTCTGGGAGAAGGAACACACACGCACAAACGTGCAAATGCAGCTCCAACACTCACTGGAAGGAGAGGTGACACTGTCTGGGGCGTCTGGGAAGGCTGGTCAGAGGAGGTGACGCCTCATCAGGGCTTGGAGTGGGAGGTTCCAGCAGGGTCGGCCTCACACACATGAAGGGCCTTGGATGTAGACACTGGACATCCTTCCCCAGGGAAGTAGCTCATTCAGTCATGGGACATTTCAAGGTGGTAAGAAGGTGTTCATCACACGGTTGTGATCATGTGCCCATATGTAGACCACGCTGTCCTGGGTGCATGAGGAGTTCATCTCCTAAATCCATGGTTCTCAACCGGGACAGTCCTCCCTCCCCAGGGGACATTTGGCAATGACTGGAGGAGTTGCTATTGGCATCTCCTGGATGGAGGCCAGGCAGGGCTGCTGCTGAACATCCCAGTCTAGTGCACAGGACAACCTCCACCACAAAGAATCATCCAGCCCCAAATGTGAGCAGCACCAAGGTTGAGAACTCGGCTCTAAACCCTGAAATTATCATTTGATAAGTGCAATTATAATGCAATGTCTTTTTGGTGCACCAAAGGCATTAATGTCTTCAATGTGAATATTTAAAACACACAGGTGACCTGTTTGGTGATTTATTTCTTAATAAAGCAGGCGCCTTGTAACATAGGAGTGGTTCCATGCAAAGGCAGCAGCATGCACTGGGCTCAGTGGCTCAGTGGCAAGAGAGCAGGTATCTGTAGTCGACTGCACCTGGGACCAAGGGGATGATGGGACTAGAGCCCAGAGAGGGGCAGGGGCTGCATCAGGCAGGGCTCAGATGCCAGGCAACAAGCAGAGCATGAACTGTGTCCTGGAGGGGAAGACCTGGAGAAAATTTAAAGCAAGGGGAGGATGGGATCCATAGCGTGTTCTAGAAAGAGCTCTCAATGAGATTCAATTTTATACCCACAAAATTGGTAAAAATGTCAGTTTGACATTGCCAAGTGTTGACAAGGAAATGGAGCAACTAGAATTCTCACACCCTGCTGGTGGGAGCATTTATTGGAACAAGCAATTTGGAAAATCCTTTGGCCTTCTTTTTTTTCATTTTTCAAACAGGGTCTTATTCTGTCACCCAGCCTGGAGTTCAGTGGCTCAATCACAACTCATTACAGCCTCGACCTCCCAGGCTCAGTGATTCTCCCACCTCTGCCTCCTGGGACTACTGGTGTGCACCACCATGCCTGGCTAATTTTTTGTATTTTTTTTTTTTTTTTTGAAGAGATGGGGTTTCACTGTTTCCCAGGTTGGTCCCGAACTCCTGGCCTCAAGTGATCCTCACACCTTGACCTCCCAAAGTGCTACAATTACAGGCGTGAGCCACTATACCTGGTCCTTTGGCATCTTATAGGCGTGAATGTAAAGTCTCTTATCTCAGTAATTGCACTTATAAGGCAATTATGCCCCCAGGGAAACCCTCACACATAGGCATAGGGACAAGAACACTCCTTGCTGCACTGTTTATGGTAGTGACAGAAGGGAGCAACTAAAATGTCCATCTTAAAGAGAATGAGCAAATAACATTGTGTGACAGCTTTGAGGGGACTATGACACTACAGTGAGAAGGAGCAGACTCCATATGTGAGCACGGAGGAGCAGCCCCAGCATGGTGGTGAGCAACACAAGCCAGTCATTGAAAGCATCATTGTGCCACCATTTATAGAAAACATGCAGGATAATGCACTAAGGATTTATACGTACAGAGTAAAAGCATAACAACATGCATGGGGAAATGAAGCCCTAACTACCTCTGGAGTCGAGAAAGGGAGACAAGAGGGTCAGGAGGGTTCCATGGTCTCCGTGGTGTTTCCCTCCTTAAGCTGGGCTGGGGAGGGTGTCAGAGGGACTTGACTCTGCCTCTACTTTCCTAACTCCTAGAGTTTGTGCCCTGGAGAGTGAGCAGGAACATGACCTGCGTACCACCAATAGCATATGCAAGGTAGGGGGATGTTATCTGGGCTGTGTTTCACCAGCTCTCTTGATGCCTCTGTCAGCCGCGGGCTGTGCAGGAGTGAGCTGCCGAGATTCCTGCAGCTGCAGGGAGGTGAGCTCTGCCAGTAACCTGGAGGGGCTGGGATGCAGATCCTTTCCTAGTCGAGCCTCTGATGAGAAGCCAGCCCTGGCCAGTAGGTGGATTGCAGCCTGGTGAGGCCCTGGGCAGAAGCTACAGCTGAGCCACGTCTGGGCTCATGGCCCATGGAAACTGTGAGATACTAAACACGTGTGGTTTCAAGGGGCTAGGTGTGTAGTGGTTTGTGATGCAGCATAGAAAATCAATATCAAGGCTACCATGGTGTTGCCTATATTATTAGCTATATTTTTGGATATCTGAAATATTTCATAATTAAGAGGTTAGGAAAGGCCCCTGTGGTGGCCTCACCTGTAGGAAGAAGGGACAGACTGCAGGGCATGAGTCTGGAGGCTGGGAGGCCCAGGAGGAGCTGGCATAATGGAGAGGGGACAGGCCGTGCAGTGCAAGGTGAGGAAGGATGATGGGGCTGGTATCAGGGCCGGTGGGGTGTGTGTGTGTGTGTGTGTGTGTGTGTGCGCGCGCACACCTGTAGCAAGTCCCCTTCATCCCTAGATTCCAAGGAAAGGGAGGGGCCCATGCCAGCAACCCCTCAAAGCCTAGGAAACCTGGAACCCAGCCTCACAGCATTAGAACGTCAGAACAGCCAGACCTGGCGGTGCAGGAGCCAGAGAGGAGCAGAGGCAGCATTTTCCCAGGGTCCCCTGGGGAGCCTGGCAGTGTGGGCTGGGGGTGGGGCGGGGAAGGACAGATGGGGCTGTGGGAGGAAGTAGCTGCCGCTCCCCTCTCCAGGGATGCCCGTTCCCCAACTCCAGCCTGCATACCAGTGGGAGAGATGGTGAGACCCTCCCCACTCCTTGCTCCCACTGGTCCTCAGTTTCCCTAGTGATACTGGAGGGATGATCTCTGAGGACCCCCATGAGTTGGGTGGGATAGAGAAAGACATGAGAACACCTACAGATAGCCTAGGTCACCCCACTGGCACGCCCCCTTGTCCTGGCAGCCTTTGGTTCTGTGGGAGAAGGAGGAACAGAAAGAGCAGGCAGTTTGCCCGGGGTCCCCAAACACCCTGGTCTTCTAGCAGTGGAAGTGGGCTTGGGGGCTCAGTCTGAAACCCATTAGGCTACCCAGGATGAGCCTAGGGTGGGGGATAAAATGGCATTAGAAGGGTGTCCTTGCTGGGTGGCTTCTCCAAGACCCTCTGTCTTCCTCATATTATCCTTCCAACAACCCTGCAAGATGTGGTCTTGTTTGACTGATGAGGAGCCAGGGTTCAGAGAAGCCAAGGTACTTGCTTGGGGATGCACAGCAAGAGGGAGTTAGGTCTCTGTTTTCTAAGGGGCTTTGCCCTGAGTGGCCTTGGTTAGGGACCAGGGAGGCCTGAAGGGCCCCAGGGAAAGAACTCAGACAAAGCTTCCCTAGGATCCTTGATCAGGGTTTTGAAGAGTGAAGAGAAATTCCCCAGGCTGATCTAAAGGACAGAACATCCCAGGGAGAGAGACCAGCTAGGAACAAGACAGAGAAGCCAGGTTTTTGTGAATGACTATGTTGTAAATTACACATGTGGCATATGCTCAGAACATATCAAAACAACAGCCCATGGTTATAAAGGGAAAAGAGCCCCTTCCGAGCCCCAGGTCTGCATCACACTTCTCAGAACTAACAACCATCATCATCCAGGTACGTGTCTTCTCAAGTGTTTTTCTATCTCTATACAAATATCATAAAAATAAAAACAGAGTCTGCTTTACATGTTGTTTTCCAGCTTGCTTATTTTCATGTATCCTAGTGTTTCTGTGAGATGTACAGGAGGAGGCTTGCTGGGAGGGGAGCGAGCAAATCCTAGATTATTTCTGCCCGTGCAAGGCATCTCCAGGCTGCTTCTCCACACCTGCCTGGTCTTTTCTGCATCTGCTAAGATGAGAGGGGGAAAGTGGTGCCCCATGTGGGATGGACATGGATCTGATCATGTGTGAGACAGAACACCCATTGGGATGTCTAGTGGCTGTGGATTCCCATTTTTGTTGGGGATATCCTCTTGTGTATCCTTCTGCCTGTCTCCTTCCACCCCGTGTTATGTGAATCTCCTAATTTGAAATCATTTGCAACTCATTCACATTTTGTAAAACCTTATGCTGCCCAAACACATTTGCCTGCTGTCTGGACAGAACAGTCAGCGTTCACCAAGTGAGATGCTAACCAGCTAGTTGTTCCGACACCACTGGATTGGGTAACCCTCCACCTTTGCATTGATTCACGATGTTCCTTTATCACCCATTATCTTGTAAATAATAGGGTCTCTTGCGGGTTTACTGAGTCTGTGCCATTGATCTGTTTATTCTTACAGTGTGACCACAAGGTTTGAACGATTGTGATAATACAATCTTGTTTAATATCGGAAAGCATTTCCCTCTTACACACACACACATTCTCTCTCTCACACATCTCACTTTATTTTTCCTAATTTTTGACTTATTCTGCTGATCTTGTTAGTTTTTCCAGATAAAGTTGGGAATCATTTGTCATTTTGCCTTTTAAAAAAAAAATCCCGGCAGAGTTTTAATCGAACTGTCCTGTATGAGAACTCATTTAGGCTCTACCCACCTCCTCCCCTGCTGTCCCTCATCTTTCCCACTGCTCAGGTGACTCTACCTGTGTCAAGCAGATGGCAGGCGTCACCCAGGGGCGGCGTCCATTTCTGTGGCCCTGAGGACCCTTTCGCATCCTAGCACTGGGTCACCCGAGGAGTAGGAGGTGCTGTGGGGAAGAACAGCACTGCTCCCTAAGAATTACAAAGAGCACTTAGTTTCTTCCTACAAATGGACATCAAAGCCAGGCCTGGAAGTGTCTGTCCCTGTGCGAGGCAGGGAGGAAGGGGCCGGGCAAGCCAAGCTGAGTCCAGGACTGGCCAGCCCCACCAGCTACAAACGGAGGGAAGAAGGCCGATCCACTTGGTCACCCTGGCACCAGGCCCTGTGGAATCATCGAGGGCACCCTGACCTGTTCAAGATGGCCACTTGCAGCTCCTGGCCTGCATGCCTGGCCCTGCTTGGGCACTTTGTGGCCACAAAATTCAAACTGTTTACCATGCAGAGTGACTCGGGGAGGCAGGAGTCACTGTTAGAAGTGAATTGTTTAATGAAGGAGGGAAGAGAAGCTGTAAACTGCAGCCCCTGAGCCTCGGTTCTTTGCTCTGAATTGACTTGCTGGGACTTGAATCTGAGGCTCTCACCCTGATCTCTCCTCAACACCATCCCTGAACCTTCCCCAGCTCTGGCTGCTGCCTCCTGTGAGAAACAGCCCCTGCATTCAGGTGCGGTGGCTCACACCTGTAATCCCAGCACTTTTGGAGACCAAGGCAGGCAGTACCCTTGAGCTCAGGAGTTCGAGACCAACTGGGATAACATAGCAAGATCCTGTCTCTACAAAAAAAAAAAAAAAAAATTAGCTGGGCATGGTGGTGCACACCTATAGTCCTAGCTATGTGGGAGAATGGCTTGAGCCCAGAAGTTAGAGGCTGCAGTAAGCTATGATTGTACCTCTGCACTCCAGCCTGGGCGACAGAGTGAGACCCTGTCTCCAAAAAGGAAGGAAGAAAGAAAAAAGAAACAGCTCCTGCTTTCCAAGAGTTTCCTGGCAGTGAGTAGAGGGAGTTTGCCACAGGAACAAGAGTCTCTGTGTGTGTTATTCCCCACCTAACACCAAGAACAAATGAGGCTGATGAACATGTGCGGGAAAGTAAATGCATCTAGTCTACAGGTGACTGGGGTGCACCTAACACCAGCCACTGGGGGCATAGGGGACACAAGAGTGACCAGGCACAGCCCCTGCTCCCTTACAGCGGGCGTCACAGGGCAAAGGGATGCTTTCATCCACTTGTTTATGCCGGCTGCCCGCCTCCCAGCACTCATGAGAGAACCTGGCACTGTGTGCTGTAAAAATGCTGGTTGATAGAAGGAAGGAAATAAGCCAGGAGAGCAACAGAGAAACAAGGAGAAACAACAGAGAAACAAGGAGCCCTCTTTTGATGGCTAGTCTGGGTTAGGGGTCTGGATTCTGGCCTTTGAGTCCCAAGGCAAGTTCTACGTTCAGATTTGGGGGTTCTAGGTTCTGGGACCTAGATTTTAGACCCAAGACTCCATGTCCTTAATGCTAAGTTATGAGTTCTGAGCTCTAAGCTCTAGGTTGTAATTTGGAGTTCCACACCAAACCCAGGTTCTGGGTTTTGTGTTCTGAGAACTGGATTCTGACGTCTGGGATCTGGGCCCCCATCTTAGAGGTCTTGGTATGTTCTGAGTTCTGAGCCCCAGGCTACACGTTCTGGGTTGAAGGGCCCAGGCTCTGAGCTCTGTGTTTCAGACTCTGGTTCTTGAGTTCTGGGGCATAGGGTTATGGTTCCTGGTTTGGGGATCTAGGCTGCAGGTTCTCGATTCTAAGCTCTGGGGTCCAGGGCTGCTCTGGGTTCTGGATTTTGGGCCAGGCAAGTAGGATGGTTCACCAGAGGCCAAGTAGAGTTATTATTCATGCTTCATGCCTGGAATGTAAGCTCCTTTAGGACAGATTCTTGCTTGTTTTATCCCCTGTGGTACCTCACATCTACAACAGTGTGTGGCATACAGGAGATGTTCAACAGGCACATCCGTGCACACGTGAACACCTGATCGTAGAAACACGCAATCCTGCCATCAGGATCCAGGGGCATAGGAGAGAGGACAAAATCTGCCCTCACTGTGGCTACAGCTGGCAGGAGGAGAGGAGGCCTCCTGCTCTGGAGCTATGGGGGGTGGAGGCCAAGGGGCCCAGGGCCACTATGCATCAGGTAGGAGACACGTGCCTACCCTGCCAAGCCCTAGGCTGGCTCCTATTTGTACTCAGTGTCAAATCCACTGGGAAGGACAGGAGAGGGTACAGGTGGCACACCAGGACAGGAGTGTCCAGAGGTCAAAGTCTATCCTGATGGGCTGGGGCAGCTGAGACAAGATGCTGACCTTCCCGGGACTTTGGTCTGCCCAGCTCTAAGCGAGGGATCCCCCAGTGTCAGCAGCCTCCTACTGGGAATAATTAAAGGAAAATCTGGACCAAGTGGACATCAGAGCCATCAACAAAGATGGTAGCAATCAGAAATACCTGTCCTCAGGACCCCTGGTGAATAAAGACCCTGGTGGTCAAAGATGATGACAACTAGGTTAAGAGAAGCCATGGCTGACCAGGGACGTACAGTCAGTGACTTGTCATTAGGGACGGTGGAGTAGACCAGAGATGATGTCTGTCAAGCACAACCTAGTCAGGGATGGGCGTGTCACATGCTGGCCATCAGAAGCCAGTGCTCAGAGGTCTTGGCAACCAGAATCATTGTTGATCAAATATATCATCAATCATTGACCAAGGGCATGGGTGGCTTCGGCTGTGAGTGACCAGGAACATTAGTGGGGAAAGCATAGGGTGTCCATGTCCTTGATGGCCAAAGGTACACGAGATATTAGTGACCAGATTCAATGACTAGAGACATGGGGTCCAGAGATCTTGATGAAGAGAACCTGATGTAGACCATTAGAGATCAAGGGCACTTGTAAGCAGAGGCATCAAGGATTAGAGAATTTGGTGATTAGAGACATTGGTGACTGGGGATGCTGATGACCAAGGATATCAGTGACCAGGGAGGTCAGTGATCCGAGGTATAAGGGACTTTGAACAATGGGGAGATGGGTCAGCAGAGACTTTAAAGAAAATTCAGCAATGACTGATGTTGGGCACCAGAGACATTGGTGATAAGAGATCTTGATGATCAGAGTTGAGCAATCAGGGATATTGGGAAGCAGAAACACTAGTGACTGCATTGATAGGAAATCTGATGGGGAGAGGATCCTATGATCAGGTACACTGGTCATTAGGCATATGGCTGGGGAGAGATAATGGTGATAAGAAACAACTGATCAAGGACATCGTTAAAGAAACACTGGTGATAAGAAACAGTGTGATCGGTGATGTTGGAGACCACATGTGAATGATCAATCTATCTCGAGAAAAAACACTGATCAATCACAGTGGTGGTCTACTTATTGATGGCCTAGAACATTAGTGACAAAGCTCATTGGCAATCAATATATTGGTGAGAAGAGATACTATGATCAGGCATACTACTGGTGAGCAAAGAGAGTCACTGGAGACATTGGTGATCACATTTTGTGGATGTCAGTGACCAGACACATGGTTAAGCAGAGGCATTAATGAAATATTGGTGATCAGTTGTTGGTCATCAGGTGTTTCTGATGGCAGGCTCTCATGATCAGACATGTCATTGATCTGGAATATCAGTAATGGTGTCTATCATTGATGACCAACAACACTGATCAAAGATGACAGTAATCAATGACATCAGTAATCACAGACATGGCTGGTCAAGTTTGTCAATGAACAGGAATATTGATGACCAAATATCTCAGAAACCAGAGCTGAGAGGAAATGGAGATGGGGTTTGCAGGAGCCTTGCTGAGCCCTCAGGGGTGAACCACAGGCTGAAGAAACCACAGCCTCCCTGCGCTTCCCCAGTATCCTCCCATCCACTAGGACAAATCAGACCCAGACCAAATCAGTGACAAAATCAGACCCAGACCCGACAAGGCCTCACCCCAGATTCCAGGGGCCTTGCCCTCGAAGCCACCCCAGCAATAAAAGCAATGCAATCTGGCTGCCCAAATTCGCACCCAGGACTCAGCATCCAGGAGCCCACAAGACAGGCCAGGGGCATTCACAAAAAGTATTTTATTATTCTTAACAGTACTCACTTTAAAGGAATAAGAGGATAGCATACATTTTTTACAGACAATATATAAATGTTGTACATAATTAACAATAACTTAGTTCACTAATCCAAAATAAAACAAGCCAAATAAAACATAAAACAGAAAATACTGCTGATTCTTTTTCTTATGCGGACACTAGTACAAAATAAGTTACTTCCGGCCGTGGTGCTCCCCGCAGCGAATGCCCGCCCGTATTGCACTTGGTCACTACATCAGCACAATCCTCCTCCTGGGCCAGGGGCCCCTCGCTGGCCACCGCACCCCACCATCACCACATACAGAATCTAAGCTCGGGACACATTTATATACAGCTGTACCTTGGGAAGGATCCAGATAGCCACAGCCAAGCTGGACCCAAGACCCCAGCAGGGACACAGCTTCTCCCTGGGTCCTGGTCCTGACCTGCCTTCCACTCCTACCTTCACCCCTGCCAGGCCAGCAAATGCCAACTAGCTCCCAGAAACCAAGGGCAGCAAAGGCCCCTCCCCACCCCTAGCTTTCATACTAGGGCTGTGGGATCCCAGCACTTTTCCAAAAACAATTGCAAAGCGCCAACCTTGTGTGTGGGTTTTATTCCTTTCAGAGCAGGGCTTCTGTGGCTACGTACAATCGACTGGACCCAAAAAGAGTTTAAAAATAAAACAATTAACTCATCAGTGAGTTAAGTTTATGCATTTTTTTAAATATTTTTTCTTTTGTCTCAGAGCAGGAGGGGAGGGGGTTGAAGGGTTAGCAGAAAAAGGATGTATTTACAGGGTCCACCTGACAAACAAGACAGACTGTGGCTTGCGCTCAGTAAGGGGACACAGTCACACCAGCTTCAGCCTCAAAGCCAAGGGAGCGATCTGGGAGACGTTTCCCTTTTCAAGAAAATGTTGTTTCCTTCCTGTGACCCAGCCCTGGCCTGGGAATCTGTGCAGGACCGCCCGTGATTGTCTCTGCCCTCCAGGGCCTGGCCCATCGAAGGAGGCACCAGCTCACCCTCCCCAGGCTGTGGCCCCTCTGGCTTTGGCTCAGCCCAGCCTGGAGTTTGGCTGTTTCAGAGAGGGAAGCCAGAGGAGAAGGAGGTGCAGGCTGAGGTCTCCGCAGATCTGCCCCCCAGAGCCCTGGCAAGTGGACCCGCCAAGTCCCGAGGAAGAACCAGAGGACTTGGGACAGCTCAGACCACCAAGTCTCCAAGTCCTTTTTAGAAACAAGAGCAAATTAAATTATTTTTGCCTAATCCTTTTTCCTTCTAAAAATGGTTGCCTTTGTCTGTCCCGTCCCCTCCTTTTCTCTCCAAAAAGTTGTCCTTGTTCTCCAAACAACTGTCCATGCAGGAAACCCCACCTGGGCAGCGGCCGAGTGCGGAGGGCGGCCCCTCAACGGTGGGGAACATTCACAGTAACTGCTGGCAGGCTGCCGGGCACCCTCCAAGAGAGGGGGTGCTGGGCCGAGCCAGGCTGGCAGGAGTGGTGTTGGCCTTCAGGAAATTCTGGGCAGCTAAGGGTTTGGTCCACCCATCCCGGGAGTGCCTGGTCCTCGATGTCCATCTGTTCCCTAGCCCATGGCGGTCACCATGCTGGACGGGTGGGGGTGGCCGAAGGAGAGGCTGGAGGAGGGGTGGATGGGCGTCGGAGTGGGCAGGATGTGTCCGGAGTGGCTGAAGGGCGGGAGGTGGCCCACAGGTGCCATGTGTCCGGCCAAAGCGGCTGCACTGAAGGGAGACGACTTCTCCTGCATGCACTTGGACAGCTCCTCGAAGCACTCCGCCCCTTTCTTGCTCTTCTTGGACTTGTTGGACATCTTCCGGTTCCGAGTCTGAATCCCTTCCTTCTTCATGGTCAGTGGCCTGTTAACCTAGAGGCGACCACCAGCTTTCAGGGGGCCAATTCCTTCCTTCAGCAATATGTCCCACCGCTGCCATAGCGAGGGCCAGAGGCAGGTCAAGCTGAGGGTCCCAGGAAGCCAGGAATTCTGCTTGACCTTCACAGTCCTCTCACCAGATGACTACCAGGAAGGGCGGGTTCCGGTGTATGGGGCTGACCCACACTCTCCCTCGCTCTGCCCATGGCATGCCAGCACTGCCCAGCCAACTGAAGTCCTCCCCTCCACCCTGACCTTTCTCTGAGCAGAGAGACCACTTCCCTAGCCTCCGGGACCCTGTCCCAGCCAGCTCCACCTCCTGAGCAGAGGCAAAGCGCCCCCTCTGACGGGAAGCCCTTCTGGCGCTCACTCGCTCAGGGCAGCGGCTTCCCAAGCCAAGCCAAGCTGGATATTGTGGCTGGGGCCTCTTGCCTGGCAGCACAAAGCGCAGAGGTCCCTGGGGAGGGGTGGGGCAGCCAGGGCGGGGCACACTCACATTGTGCAGCTTGTAGTAGAGGCCACAGGCGTTGCAGACAGGGTCCCCGTTGGCGTTTCGGCGCCATAAGGTGGTGGTTGTCGTCTGACAATTTGCACAACAGGTGCCGGCTCTTCTGGCGGCCGACTGGGAGGGCAAGGCAGCGTCAGCAGGCTGGGCTCTCACGCCCACCTCGACCTCCCTCCCTGACCCTCGCTCCACCCGCAGCCCCCACTGACTCAGTCAAGGAGGGCTAAATCTCACTGGGTAATCAAGGCATCTCAGAACCATGGAATTTGAGAATTTGAGAACGAAATAAGTCAAGACTCACAAAACTTTAGAATAAAGAACTCTCAGAAGCCTGATGTTAGAATCAACGGGATTGCAAGAGCTAGAGGGGAGAATTAGCTACCTCCCCCAACTGCCCTGCTATCTAACTCTGTAAATGGGGAAACTGAGGCCCTCAGAAGGGCTCTCTAGTAGCACAGGCATTCTGAGACAGAGCTGGCTTGGTCCCCTCAAGCCCCTGGGTCTGCGGCCGATTCTGTGCCTCCTCCAGCACGACTCCCCTCAAAATCCATAATCCCGGGTGAGTCAGTGCCACTGAGGCCAGCGCAAGTTTACAGAGTGCAGAGCTGCACCATCCAACGCCGGAGCAGCTGGCCACAGACAGACATTTAAATGAGATCTAACTACAAATTAACAAAATTAAAAATCCTCAGTTGCACTAGCCACATTTCAAGTGATCAATATTCACATGCGGCCAGGGGCTACCACAGTGGGCAGTGCAGACACAGAACTCTTCCATCTCTCCAGCTGGTCCGAGTGCTGACCCTCACCTATCCAGCCCCCCATATCCCAACTTTCAGTTTTAACCTCCAGCCCCTATGAGTCCTAGTCCCTCAGGAAATGCCTGGCAGAGGTGGGGTCTGGAAATAAGTGCCTGGTCCCTAGAGAAACTAGAGGGAGGCTTCACCCAAGAAAGCAGGTCCCCTCTCCTGGTTCCACCAGCGCCAGCCCCACAGTGACAGAGAGGGTCCCCCAACACTTCTCAGGCAACCACAGGCTGGAGTGTGCCAGGTGGTGAGTGTGGAGGGCTGGGGGCTGAGGCCTGCAGAGCCTGGAATGGCCCCAGGCCCTAGCCTGGTCACAGAAGGGACAGAGAGACTGCAGCCGAGGGGGCAGGGAGGGGTGAGTAAGCAGCCTGAAGCTGGAATTCTGACTCAGGGGCCAACACTGCGCCCTCCACCTCTACCCCCACCCGGGCCTCACCCCGCCCTCGCTCCAGGGGAAAAAAAAGGCCCCCGAAGCGGGGGAACGATTTAAGCCTCATAAATCACTTTGCCCTGAAAAAATATATTTATTATTCTTAGCATTTTACGCATTATTTGCAGAGTGGAGGGTATTAGAAATTTCAAAACAGCCCAGCGAGAGGCAGGACTGAGCTGAGGAGACTCTAAAAACTCACAGAGTCCGGAAACAGATACACGAAGTTTCCTTATCTTCAGGCTGCAGATGTCCGGATAGGAAACTCCGGCAGGAGATCCGAAAGGGCATTTTTTTAAAATCACTCAAATGAAAATACACAGTATAGGTGACTCCATGGAAAAATAATAAAGGGCAGGTTTTTTTAGTGGCCGGTGTGAGTTTGTGTTTCATTTAAATAAGCGCTAGGAGCTTGTGAGTGGGGCGGTCGGGGAGGGCCGAGCCACAAGGAAAAGTACTTCATGGCCCTATTTTTAAAAAGAGGTAAGCAGAGGCCAGAGGACAGGAGTCGGGCCCGTGGACACTCAACTTTGGGGATCCCAGAGCGGAGTGGGGTGGCGCAAGGGTAGCCGGTGGGCTCCCTGCACCCAAGGAAGAAATCTGTCCCCAAAGAATCTGGCCAGAAAGAGGGACAATCCCGACTGACATCCCAGTGCTTTTCATGATAACAGAAGATTTCAAGCGGCAAAGCGTCTGCATTCGAAGGAGGTTTTTTCCCCTTAATTAACTGCCAGCTCCTGCCCAGCAGCCCCCTCCCAGCCACCTGTGCCGGCTCCTACCAGTCTTCTCTTGGGCTTGATGAGTGGCCGGTTCTGCCCGTTCATCTTGTGGTAGAGGCCGCAGGCATTGCACAGGTAGTGGCCGGTGCCGTCCCGCCGCCAGAGAGGGGTGGCTGTGGCCCCACAGTTGACGCACTCCCGGCCTTCTGCAGGGGAGCAGGGAGAGACACAGGGCCTGCTTAACCGGCAAGGTCTCAGGAGGGAGCCCGTGGCAGGCGAGCTGCTGGCTGAGCAGTGCCGGCGCCTCTCAGGCACGCGGTCAGCCTGGGCCTGGCTGCGACAGCCTAGGCTGGAAGAGGGACCCAGAGGGTCTCCCACATGGGAAGGGACCCAGATTCAGAGTCGTTTAAGGCCAAATCCCTCGATTCCAATCCTCCCGAGGAGGCAAGGAAACGAGGGAGGAAGGGCCCAGGGCCCCAGGCGTTCTGGAGTGACCACGAGGGTATTTACTGCAAACTTTGCCGAGGGCAGGGTGGTCGCAGGAGTCACCCAGCTCAACACGTCTGGGCCCAGGAGGTTCTCTCCTTCCTGCTCCGGCCCATCTCTTTCCCTCTCTTGTCCCTCTCCTTTCTGCCCAGCTGTGTCTGCCCCTCCGTGTCTTTCTGCTCTAAGTCCAGGCTTACTTCCCTCTTTCTCCCCAACTTTTCTCTTCTTCCATGGAATCCCTAGAATTGAGTCCTGGAAATAATGGATCGAAGTTGTTGTTATTTAAAATTAAATAAATAATAAGCTCTTTCATTTTTAGACTAAGTGGCCTTGTTTGTTTTTTGTTTGTTTGTTTCAGTTAAAAGGCCATCTGGAATTCAAATAAAATGCAAAACAAACTTGGGAGAAAGGATCAAGAAAAGGCAAGCTGACGGGCCTGAGCAGAACTAGGACCCTAAGCCGGGGCTCAGAGGGTGCTGGGGCCAGCGAGTGCTGGTGTTGGGGCTGGGGCTGGGGCCGAAGTTGAACAGGACTGCTGCCTGGCATCGTGCTCCCCAGGAAGTTGTTCTTGATTTAGTTTAAACTAAATGAGCAATGCAGAGTGGCGAGAGACAGTGGTTCCTGCACTCAAGAGTAACTGTTTTAAAAACCTTCCTGCTCCGTGACTCAAAGGGATCAAAAAGAGACAAGGACAGCAGGAGTCCCTCACTAGCCACGGGTTTCTGGGTTTCTGCTCTGCGGCCAGATTCTTGGACAAACCCAGTCTGGACCCAGCCAGCTGCGGGAAAAGGGGCAGGGGCACTGCAGCTTCAACCCCTCACTCCAGCCCTCAGGGAGGGATAGGGAAGGGCCTGAAGAGGGCAGGGAGCAGGAGCAGGTCCTGGGAATTTTGCTTCAGGGGAAGAAATCTCCCAAGGAGACTGGGAACCCTAGAAATCCCAAGATCAGACTGATTTGAGTTGGAGACCCAGATTCCTTAAGTGTCTGGAATCTCTTGCGTGCCTGAAACATGCATACACAACATGCACACAGACACACGTACACACATGCACACACACTCCCTAACACACGCACATACAGACTCGCTTCCCCCGCCTCACAGGCTCAGTCCTGAGATGGCTTGAATTTTCAGTTAGGATTCAGGGAGGGGAAGGGGGAATTCCCATACTGTGTTCTTGTCAGGCAGTGACAAACCCTGGAGGGGCGTGGGTCAAGGAACTCAACTTCAGGGGCCACGGGAAACTCTTAAGAAAATGCCAAAACTCCTCTCTCCAACCCTCGGGTCTCAAACATCTGTTGGGGGCCATTAGAGAGAGACATCACCCATTCCAGATCTGGGAGACCGACACTACCCCCTCTCCCAAGTCACAGCCCCCCACCACAAAAATGCAAATGCTTCCCTCTTCCAGTTCCCAACACCTGCCTTTACCTGAGCAGGAACGCGCCTTGCTGCGCTGCTTAGGGGTGAAGCTGGAGGCCGGCCCCCCCAAGAAGCCTCCGGGGTGGAAGAGTCCGCTGCTGTAGTCGTGGGCAGCCGCAGGCACATATGAGGGGTAGGTGGGGATAGGGTGGTGTGTAGCAGGCTGACTGCCCATAGTGGCTAGGCCTGGGCGCAGGGGACTGCCACTTTCCATCTTCATGCTCTCTGTCAGTGACACCTGGTACTTGACGCTGTCCTTGTCCTCCCCTCGGGCTGCGCTACCCCCAGCGGAAGATGAGGCTGGAGAAGCAGCCCCTGTGGTGCTGGGGTCAGGAGACACTTCTTTGGGTGGCGTGGGTGGGAAGCCGAAAAGGTGGGAGCCAGAGTGGGCTGCTGTGGGGGTGAGGGAGGGCACTGAGCTCCCGCTGCCTCCCCCACTCCCACCACCAGCCCCTGGGTACACAGAGAGTGGGCCTCCAGGGCCTCCAGCAGCTGAGGGGTGCAGTGGCGTCTTGGAGAAGGGGCTCACGGTCCAGGGGTTGTGGTGGTGGGCCGCAGCGGCAGAGAGGGCTGCTTTGCCCCCGTCCAGCCAGGGCAAACCCGGGCTGTGCAACAAGTGTGGGCGGCACATCTGGCCTCCAGTCAGGCGGGCTGCGGGCAGAGGGAGAGAGGGTCAGGGTGGGCACAAGGATCAGGGTAGGCAGAGGCAGGGGCGCCCCTGACAGACACGTGAGATCACGACTCCCAGAACAAGTCGTCAACCCCTCCCCAAAGAAAACCAGAAACATAACACCCCACCGATAATAATTAGGAATGTCAGTCCGAGCTGAAGGACAAGCAGCATAGAAGGAACCCCACCGGAGAGGCCCTACAGAAACCCTCAAGGGCCGGCTGGAAATGAACAGAAACCCTATGGGTCCCAGACCCTCCCCAATCGGCCTCTGCCTTTCCCGCCCCGATTTTTCAGCAGCTCGATTCCTGCAGATCCCACATCCGGGAAGCGAGTAGCCGGGCCCTCCTTCCCTCCCTCGCCTGGCGCGCAGCTCTTGGGTTCCCATCCCCACGGGCCCCGCGCTCACCGTGCGCCGGGCTGTAGGAGACGCGCGCCCGCGCGTGGGCCGGGTTGGCGTAGTAGGGGTTGCCCTGCGAGTCGAGGTGATTGAAGAAGACGTCCACCTCGTCGGGAGGCAACAGCTGCGCAGGTTCCATGTAGTTGTGCGCCAGGCCCGGGTGGTGCGAGTCGGGGTGCTGCGCATTCAGCACAGCCGGGTGCGCCATCCAGCGCGGCTGCTCCGGCGCCACCTCCATGGCCGGCGGCGGCGCCTCGGGCTCTGGGTGGAGGCGGCAACAGCCCTGCGCGAGGAACGGAGCGTGAGGAGTGCCTCCAGCGCCTGACACCCCCCAAAGTCCCACCACGAGGTGTCCTGCGCTCCATGGAGCCCCAGCTCAGCTCCTCCGAGAACGAGGACCAGTCCCGGGTGGGAGGAAGCCCAAAGCTCAAAACGAAAGGAAGGCGGGGGAGGGGGTTCAACCACGCACATTCACGTGGTGACTCGCGGCCCCAGAGCCACACACTCCTGCACATGGGGTCACACCCGGGGACCGGCCCCGACACCAGTGACCCCAACAAACGCACAGAACAGCACTTCAGTCAGACACTCATATTGAAACCCCCACCCGGTAGACAAACACAGGAACACAGACTCAAAGTTGGGGACAGGCGCCCGGGCACCCAGTAGGGCACTTGATCCCAGAGACACGCACACACCCACGCTTGGCGCCAGATACACATACTGACCTCGACCCCCAAACACGTACATGCAGCCCCTAAGCGCAGTCCTAAGCGGCACAACCAGAACCTCTCAACAAGGCACACCAAAGCAGTCACCCGTAGCCTGGCCCCTCGCCCAAAGCCATCCCCACCCCGCCCTGGTCTCCTCAAAGCTAGGAGCGCCCCAGGCCCCCAGCCTGCTCACGAACCCCAAACTTACAAAAGCAGCCGTGGGGAGGGGAGGGACGCGGCCGCTGAGAGTAAAAGAGCTCGGGCGGGAGCTCCGGGGGCGATGGGCCCAGGGACAGCGCGTCCGGAGGCTGCCGACGCTTACAGGGTAGGAGCGAGGGGCAGCACGCGCCTCGGCCTCGGGCCCGCCCGACTCCGGCCCCTCGGCATCCTCCGGCCGCCCTGGCGCCAGCTGCCGACTCCTGCACAGACATGAAGCGGGGGCCGCGCACGCCTAAGAAGCCCACGCCAGCCAATCAGTGGCGCGCGCCGCCCTGCCTCCGCCTCCCATTGGCTGCGTCCGCAATTCCCGAACCGCTGGACTCCCGAACTGACCCGCCGGCCAGCCCCCCTCCGCCGGCGGGCCCCCTCCCTGCGCACTCCAGGCGGCCCCTGCTGCCAACGCGCCCCACTACCAAGGGACCCTCACCCCAGGCTCGACCCCTGTAGCCCCTCTTGCGAACACTCCGGGATCCCTCGACGCTCTGGGCCTCCCTAGCAGTAACTAACCACCAACTGCCCCCCTCCCTAGGAGCCAGGCCGCTCACCCTCTGGATGGCCTCTCCCCGAGACCCTAACCCTGCCACGATCCTTCACCGCCGAACGCGGTCAGTCCGAGCGTGGCTACCCACCCAGACCGTTCCCTCCCCCAGCTCCAGCGCTGGCTGGGCTGGCGGGGGGTTGGGAGGGCCCAGAGGACCGCGGCAGGACAGCAGGAACCAAGACGGGAAGAGAGGGGCAGGAACTACAGGGCCCTAGAGGGCACCTGAGCCTCAGACACGAGGCTGCTCAAGGGCTGTGCTTGACCCAGTGGAGGTGGCCGAGCCGGTGGCTCCAGAGAGAGGGAGGGGGGATCCCCTCCCCGGGCGTGGCCTTCGCAGGCCAACGGGCCCAATTGCCTGGGGCGAGGCCGTGGAGACCCGGACTGGCGCCGGCGCCAGCTGGAAGGAGACGCCCCCGGGCAGGAGGTGGCATTTTTTCCTCCTGGGGGTCCCCGAGGTGGCCTCTGGTGAGGGGGGGGCTGTGGTCTGAGGTCTCCGTCCCCTAAGTCACCTGGAACTGCTCCCCACTCACTTCCAGCCCGGAGATCCGACTCTATGGGTCGAGTGGGCCGGGCACATAAGTCTTGCCCCCTCCCATTGTACAGACGAGGGAGACGGAAGCTCGAAGGGAGCCCCGGGCCGACTGGGGGTTCCAGGACAAAGGCATTTGGGGGAACCTAGACAGGTGCTGAGTACTGGGGGGACTCAACCGCGTCCTCCAGCCCTCTTCCCTGCTGGGCCCGAGGATCCCAGGGCAGATGTCCAGAGGGCCCCCAGGTGGGTCAGGGGTAGGAGGAGGGCTGAGGTCCAGGGCACCCCCGGGAGAGTGGGGGAGGGGCGGCGGGATTGACAGTCGGTAATTGGGTAACTGGAGGCGGCTTCTCAGGCCGGGCGGCCCCGCCACCGCGACGCCGAGCCCCTGACGTCACCCGATTCGCCAGGAAATGAACTTTTTAATAATCCGAGAAGGGAGGAAAGCCCTCGGTCCCCTCGGCTCCGGGGGCGCCCGGCTGGGCCCAGCTCCGCGGGCGCGCCCCCGTCACCCCCTCCCCGGCCAGCTCAGGGCAGCGCCGAGGGGGCGCGGGCTCAGGCTGGGGCTTCCTCCTGCTTCTGCGTCTGGCGTCCGTTTTGTCTGTCCGAGGCCCAAGCGCAGGTAAAGAGTGGGGCTTGGGGGGCGCAGAGCTCCACTGGGCTGGGAACCAGCGCGTCTAGTGCCCTGGGGGACCTGCCTGCCAGAGCCGCCTGCTGAGCCTCCCGCTCCCCTCCATTCTGGGGCGCGCGGAGCCGGGTCTGCTCGGAATTCCACTCCGCGGGAACGGAGGCCTGCGCCAGCCGGGAAAGGCGCGCGGGGCGGGAGGCAGAGCGCGAGGTCCCCGGCGCCGGGCCTCCGCGGCCAGGCCGGGCAGGTGAGCGGTCTCCGTGCCTCCCGGTTCCCGCTCCCCTCTAAGCGTGCGGTCCGGCCGGGCCACTGTCTCTCCGTCGGTCTGTATCTCAACTTCTCCCATCCTTTAGCTTACGATTCTTCATCAACGCGTAAAATGAGATCGCCGCGGAGCTCGAGCCTATTTGGCGTCTCCGGAGCCTAGCAGGACCCTCTGAAAGACACTGAGGCCCCGGGGATAATCCCCCGCATCCAGCAAAGCTGCCCGGCTCCAGCGCGAACCCTGAGACCCAGCGCGGGAGGCAGACCGGCAGCTGTCCGCTGGGCTGTGAACGCCAGGGCCGAGCGGAAGCTTCCCGCCCGGCCGCGATCTGCCCCGCGGCTCGCAGGAAAGTGGCTGCACACCGCCCTCGGGAAAGCAGGTAATTCGCCTTTTTCTACCAAAGGCCCGATGAAAATTACCCTCATCCCCCGCCTCTGTTCTGTGTGCAGCCGCAGTTTCAGCGCCGCGAGCTCGGTGCCTAACCCCTCCGCGGCGGCGTCCTGGCCACTGCGGTAGTGGAGGTGGCCAGCCTGACTGAGTCCCCTGCCCAAACGTCAGCCCTGCGCTGCTGCCTGCCTGGCGCAGAGCGGAGAGAGGGAAGGGATTTAATTACCCCGCTCGGCAGCTCAGAAAATCGCCGCGCAGAGGGGCTTAGCAGGGCGGTTAAGGAGTGCTTGAGCCCGAGCCTCAGGAGACCCGAACCAGCCTCCTCGCCCGCAATCCGGTTGTGGCGGAAAAAAAGGAAAAAGGAGTTCTGCCAGGGTCCCTGCAGCCCTTGGAGTTGCCTTCCTTGACAACGCAGGCAGGGGCCGGCTTGACTGAAGCCTCCACCTCGGTTGCAGGTCCTGCGTAGGATGCGGGACTGCTGCATTCTCTGGCGGAAACGAACCCGCCTGGGAGAGAGGAATGAGGCGCCAGGTAGCAGGAGGCCCAGCTGGCCAATAAAGGGGACCCGCGCTCGTGAATGTCTGTGTGAGCCAGACAGACCGACGGACACCAACCGGGCCCCTCCCCACTAGACCGGAGACACCATCCTCCCCACTCCGGCCCCAAACCAACTCCTGGGGAGGGTCTAAGCAGCCCCTAGAATCGGCTGGGATCTTGAGGCGCTGTTCCAGGCCTGTTGAGAGCAGATTTACTCCAGTTTATGGCCTTGAACTTTGGGGTCCCCAGATACCTTCAGAAGGACACATTCCCTTTGTCAGTATTTTGTTCGTTCGAGGAGCATAGTTGGAAATGCTGGCGCGGCCTTTGATCACATTAAGAAGCTGTCACTTTCCTTACTTGGGAACAAGATTTCTCCGAGGACTGGAGATAGCCAGGAAACAGAATTTTCTAAGGACCCTTTTCAAGTGGCCGGAGAACTCACAGCGGCGATCGTCACCGTTTGAGTGGGTGCTTCTGCCTGGGAACTGGGGAGGCAGCAGATCTGGTGCTCAGTTCTAGAGTGCTTCGCCTGCCTCTCCTACGCCGCTGGTCTCAGGCCGGACACAGAGCTGCCCGGGTCTCCCGGGCCGTGCAGCCCTCCCCTCTGAGCCCTTTGTTTAAACTTAGCTCATCTGAGGCGTCCCCTTTGGGACGATAAGTTTGCCCTCCCTTTGTAACCTAATTCTTCTCGCCTTTTCCTTGTGGGCAGCTAATTGGCCCGCGGTGTGGGGCTGGGAGTGGGGTGTCAAGAAAACCCATTTGCTAAGGGACTACCTTCTATAGAGAAATTTAATTCGCAACCCAGGGGTTTCCCAGCCCCAAATTGGCAATAAACCTTGAGGGGTACAGAGAGGAAGTGGGGTGCCTTAGCAGATGGGTGCAGAAGTTCCCTTAAAGACGAATCATTAGATCTCAGGCCAGCAGTAATCCCTCCAGATGGGGTGCCCAAGGGGGGACTACGGCTATAACGGCCCCTCCTGCTCTTTGGGGTTCAATTCGAGCCCCCCAAATCAGAAGGCTCCCTCCCTCAGCCTCACTGCAGGCTTTCCCACCCCATTCCTGTTCTGCCTTCTTGGGAATTCTAGAGTCTGTGGCCCCCATGTCCTAGGTGTCTCAGCACCCTGGACCCAGGCGCCTCCGAGCTTCTGTATCGCTTCTGACCCCTACATTCAAGCCTGGCAGCCTCCGCACGAGGTCCTGCTGAGACCCTCAGACAATCCTGCTGCCCTTCTCCCTTCTCCACGAACAGCCACGGTTTACTCGGAGCCGCTGGGGCCGGCGGCCTGACAACTGGTAAATCCGTTTCGTTAGACGCAATTTGTCTGCAATTTGTCAACCCGGCTGGGAAACGCTCTCCAGACGCCTGGGCTGCCGCACGGGCCCTACCTGGTTCTCAAATCCTGCCTGCTCATAAACGAATCCCAGCACGGGGTGCCTGCGTAGACCTGGAGCTCACCACCAGATGTTCCCGACCTCGGAAGAGGAGTCTTTTTCCAAAACAACGAATTTCCTTCCTTGTTTTCCGGTAAAGGAGTGGCTACCACATGCGGGGGCCCTGAACGCGGGGCCTTTCCCCTCGTGGTTGGAGCAACCCGGAGTTCAAGCCTGGCAGCCACCGAATAATTTTAAATGCCCCGTTTTCAGACAGATCCAGAACGCCGTCTACGCCTACCAGAGGCAGATCCTCAAGCCCGCGGCAGCCCCATTCTTATTGAAATCCTACTAAACGGATTCCGACTCCGGCTTCGGGCGGGGGGAGACTTCCAGACCCGGCACTCTCCCTCACCCGCACCCCAGTCACACAGGATAAAGGGCTGCGGGACGCAGCGCGCGGGGGCGCAAGCAGGAGCGAGCAGGGTTAAGCCGTGAAAAGCTGGCGCACGGGACTATCCGGCAGGTGCAGCCGCCGCTCGGCAGCCCTGCTCGGACGCATTCGCCGCGGCGGCCTGGGTATTGGGGGCTGCCGAGACAAAGGCCCTAGTTCGGGGGCCGGGAGGCGGGGGTACTTTCCGAGGCTCTGGGAATGCCAAGGACTCTTGGCCTGTGGCTCCGAGAAATGGGAAGCCTGGAGGCCCCAGGCGGGCCTGCTGTCCCCAGGTCCCCAAAAACACCCTCTGGTTCAAGTCCCTATAACCAGGGTTTCTGGTCTCTGGCAGGGCCAAGCAGAGCCCCAAAGGTAGGGGCCACAGGGCAAACGGACCAAGAGATTCGGTGTCCGGCGGGCCGGGCCAGGGCCGGGAAGGGCCCGGCCCAGGAGGGTGGAAGTGGAAGGAACTCACCGAGCGAGGCGCGGTGGGCGGCGCCCCCGGGCGGACGTGGCCGGAGCGGAGCTGTGAGCAGGGAGAGGTGCCGGCGGGCGGACTCACGGAACCTGGGCGCGGGGTGGCGGCGCTCACCAGCAGAGCCTGGGCGGCGCGCCGAGCGGCCGCATGGTGCTCAGCGGACGGCTTTTGTCCGCCTGGTGGGCGACGGGGCCCGGCTAGGGTGGAGGTGGCGGCAGGCAAGAGACAGACTTGAGCAGCGAGCCCCGGGGCTCTGGCCTCGCTACCTACCTCGCGCTCACGCTGCTTCTCTCTCCGGGCCGCAACGCGGCTTTTTATTTCGACATCACTTTGCGGGGGGGCAGAGGGTGGCGACGGGGGCGGGAGCGCCGCAGGGGGCAGGAGGGTGCCCGGGGCTCTGCACCCGGTCTACCAGGTCCAGCAGCCAGGCCGGCCGAGGGCCGCTAGGCACTCAGGGCGCGCACATCCTGTGCAACCACACTCCAGGCCTCTCCCGCCCTCACCGGAGCGCACACCCGCGCCCCTGACTTCAGGGATGCTCGCTCAGAAAGCCTGGGACACGTCTTTACTGAGACTCTCCCCGGGGACCCTCAGGAGCTGTAGGCACACACAGTCACTCACAATGGTACACAGACACCCGCTCCTCTGTCTTCAGTCCACTTCCAGGAGTGCTCACACCGACATGCACACGTTTGTGCACATGTGCACCCAGCTGTGGCCCTGAGGACATTCTCAGACTGTCTGGATCACACCGACACACAAGGCCACACACTCAGATGCAGCTCGGCACACTGAGGACGCCCTCACAGACAGACTGGTCTAGCTAAGTGCAGAAGCACAGCTCCTCTCCCTGTCCCACCCCCACTCCAGTTCCTAACTCTGAGGGACCCAGAGCACTTTAGAAGTCCACTGTCTGGCATCCCCCTGGCCCATCTCCTGGGGGTAGACCAAGGGGGAACCAAGGAAGGGTGCAGAGGGCTTGATCACAGAAGTGGGGGGCAGGAGGTGGGGAGAAGGTGAGTGTGAGATTCCTCATCCTCAGAAGGCCCCTGAGTTTGTGGGCAAAGATAGTCCAGTCCTTGTGCTGCCAAAGTTCTTACTAAGGGATTCAGCCGGCCAATGTCTCTCCCCACCCACCCCTATGATTCCCATTCCATCAGACCAGGAAGAGTGAAAGTGGCCTGGGGACCTTGGACCCAGAGAGAAAGTCCTTGGCTTTGGAAGGACCGGGAAATTTGTGCTCCTGTGCCCAGATGTACCCCAGAGGAGTGTGTCTGTCCCCTGATTTTGTGACACCTGCTATCTATAGGTCTTTCTCCAAATCTGGTGGTGACTATTGCATTGTGTCTGTGTTCTGTGCATGTGGCCCAAAGTCTATGTCCTGTGTGCCCAGGTGTGTCTGCATGCATTTATGAGCACATCAGGAGTGTCTGCAAAACTGGGTATATTAGTATGTCCATTTCTTCTTGTGGGTTCCTGAGAGTTTGTGTATTGGGCAGTAGGTCACAATGCGGCTATTTCAGAGCATGACCCTGGAAGTTGGCACGAGAGAGTGTGTCTGTGGAAATGCTTGTGTGTCCCTTTGGCTCTGCATCTGTGGGGTCATCATGTCAGAGATCATGTAATGAGGGGGTGGGGATTTCCAAGTGTTTGCCTGAAAATTCGAGTGTGTCCCTGTGTTTGTAGCAGTGTGCATGCAGCATATCTATGAACTGGTGTGTTTTGGAGTGTGTGTGTGTATATGTGCATATATCTAGGCATGTGTTACTGTGTGTCTTTTCGTTGTTTTGTTGTTGTTGTTTGTAAGACAGGGTCTTGATCTGTTATCCAGACTGAAGTGCAGTGGTTCCATCACCACTCACTGCAGCCTCAACCTCCCAGGCTCAAGCCATCCTCCCACCTCAGCCTCCTGAGTAGCTGGGACCACAGGCATGTGCCACCATGAAGGTCTAATTTTTTTATTTTTATTTTTATAGAAACACGGTCTCACTGTGTTGCCCAGACTGGCCTCGAATTTCTGGACTCTAGCAATCTTCCCACCTCGGCCTCCCAAAGTCCTGGGATAATAGGTGTGCATCACTGCGCCTGGCCTGTGTATGTCTTTAATAGTTTGTGCCTGGGTATCTGCATGTGTCCTTGAACTGGTGTATATATAGGTATGTGTGTGTATGGTGTGTTGCATGTGTCTGGATATCCATGTATAATTCTGCAACTGATGGCTGTTGGGTGTGTGTATTTGTGTATCTGAACATTCGTTTGGCTGTGTGCATGCCCAACTGTCTTTAACGTAGGGTATCAATGTGTGTCGTTGTATCTTTGAACTGTTGGTGGGGAGGAGATGTATCCGAGCGTGTCTGCATATCTATGTACAGCTCCATGTATGAATTGATGTGTGTTGGGGTAGGCATTTGTGTCGCCTATCTGGGTTGTTGGTAACTGTACATATAACTACGTCTTTGAAATGCATGTTTCCCTGGCCAGCGCTGCCCTATACTGTGGACTGTGGAGGTGTATGTCCTGTGTGACACGGCGGGGGTGGGGGGGTGCATCCTCCAGGATCACCCACCATCCAGACCTTCCTTAACCAGCAGGGCAGGCCGCCAGTAGAACTCCAGGGTACCATTTGCTGGGCACTTTCTGTCTGTCTGTGGGAGGGGAGATGAGCTGATAAGCCTTATCTGCTGTCGCCAGCGCCATGCTGAATAACTGCTCTAATGAGGTGTCCTCGTTGGGACCACCAGATCCCAAGGCCCCGGGCCTCACCGGGGAGGGGCATGGGTGAGCTAGTCTGAAGCACAAGAGCAGGGCCTGGGTGCCTATGGGGCCTTTTCTAGTTCTGTCTTGTTTCCTTGGAAAGGGGGTTCCAGGCCTTCCACCTCCCCACCTCACCTGCCTCCTGCCTACTGGGCAGGGCTGAACTGGCCAGACCAGAGCTGGCTGGAGCCTTCCAGTCTCTGATCTGCAGCCAGGTTCATAGCCTTGAGAGGAGGGAGGTATGAGGCCTGGAGGTGTGGGGCCCTCAGGGTGGGGTGGATGGAGAAAAATGGAAATCCAGTGACAGAAAGATCCAGAGAGACAGGAGTGGGGAAAGACAAGGAGTGGGGAAAGAGATGGAGGCCCAAGGACAGATTTTTAAAAACAATAAGGGAGAGGCACTGGTTGGGACAGGGCTGGGGGCTGGGGACACTCAGAGACAGAAACAACTAAAAAGTGGCAGAAAGGGTCAGAAAGATGGGAATAAAAGCAGAGAAGGTGATAACCAGAGAGACATAGAGACATGAGAGATAAGAGAGGCTGGAGAGATAAGAAAAAAAATAAAGAGATGGGAAGAGAACCCCAGAGAGGCTCAAAGAGCCACTGCGAGATGGGAGACAGAGGTGAGAAGGGCCCCAGAAAAGAGTGGGGACACAAAGGAAAGATGGGCTGGATGGGACGGACAGACTGAGATGGAATAGCAGACGGGGCTCAGCCGCCAGACTCGAAGCGCCGGGCGCGGGGCGAGGCCGGGCTGGGCAAGAGCTGCGGGCCGCCGGCAGGGCGGGGCACTGAGGCGCGGGCGGTGGCGGCGGGCAGGGGGCTCCGCGCGGGGCTGCGCCGCTGTCCGGGGTAATTTTTCATCTCGGCCGGCTAATCTTTGTTCCCGGCGAAGATAATGAATAGCCAATCGTTATCTGCCCGGCTCCCGGAGGCTGCCCGAGAATGGGGTTGTACAGGGCTGGGAATTGTTTCCAAAGTGCCGCGGAATAAATGGTGTTCCTTATCTCTGCCTTCCAGATTATCGGAGCCCTTTCAGAGAGCGCACAACAAATGCGCCCGCCATCGAATGCATCATTTACCACCGCAGATCCGCGCTCTGATGGGCAGGCAGATAGCCGTCCGCTGGGGGCACGCGGGCGCCCCGTGCCTGCACCACCCGCCTGCCTGCCAGGGCCACGGAGTGTGTGCCCCTGTGTACCTGGCGTGTTTGGATGGACACGTGGGTGTGCCAGGGTATGGGCTAACGCCGATGCGAGTGTGCCGGTGTGTCAAACAAGTGTGCCACAAAAAAGGGCACATGTGCGAGTCCATGCACATGCATGGCGGTCGTGTGTGTGCTGAGTGCCCGAAGGTAACCGATGAGGCGGTTGGAGGGTGCACAGGAGGCAGTGTTGCACTGAGCATGAGAGCAGGCATGCGGCGCAGGGTGGCTGGACACGTGGTGGAGGAATGGGAGTGCAAGCCCCTGTGTCCGAGTGCAGAGGATGAGCGTCCTGCGAGTGCCTCACTGTTTCTGCCCTGGAGGTGGCTGTTTAGGGGGGTCACACCGGAGGCCACTAGGGTCGACGTGCGGTGTGCATGCAGGTGCCCACCCTGCGTTGTGTTTCAGGGCACACAAGCTTTCCTGTGCCTGCTGGGGGTGAGCGTGCAGGTATCAGTGCTCCCTCTGGGCGTTAACTTGTGGTGTGCTCCGGTCTGCATGAGGCTGTGTCCTGCTGTATCTCTGCCCAGGTGTGCCCAGGTGAGTTGCATGAGGGACACGGGGGAACGGCAGTAGTTGGGGCCTGTCCGTGTACCAGCGTGAGTAGACTCTGGGCTGGGGAAGCGACAGGGAATGGTGAGTACGAGTGTGACAGACACCAGAGCGGCGAGGTGGAACGTGCTGTGTCGCAGGAGACTTTTTGGCCGAAAACAGAGTGTGCGAGTATAGAAGGAGGAGGGGCCGTCCGCGGAGTTTGGGGACACCCGGGGGTCCTAGCCCCAGAGCCTCCCCGCCGGAGCTCTACAGCTGGGGCAAGGAAGCCCGAACCCGCCGCCTGAGGTCCCCGCGCCGTGAGTGACACGCGCCGCTGACAAAGGCTGTATTTTTCCAGGCTCGCGCCCCGCCCGCGCGCGCGCGATGGTCCCCATGGCGACGCAGATAGCGCCGCAGCCATTTTTCCTATCTCCCCGGAGTCTATTATACTGCGGGATTAGCTCATCTCCAGGCAGGTCAAACCCAAAGTCACACAACCTGCGACGCGAGCTCCGCCCCAGCTCCCCGGCCGCCCCTCCCTGGCCGGGGTCTGGGCCCCGGCCCGGCGACCCCCGACCGCTGTCCAAGCGCAGGCGCAGAGCGCCACCTGGCGGCCGCCGGTGTCTCCGGTGGAGTCCGAGGAGCCGGCACCCGTGCAGAAGAGGTAGGGTGACGGTCTCTACCTCCAGAAGGCGGGCTTTCCGGGAGCAGAGGCTTTGCTTTGTCACTGCTGCTCCCCAGGACCAGAATGATACACAGTAGGTGCTCCATAAGTGTTTGTTGAAAGGATGGGTGAATGGATGAGCAGGAAATTATAGACGGGGTCGAGGGGGCGGGGGGGCGGGGTGGGGACAAACTGCCAAAGGCTACAGTTTAGTTGGCAGCAAGAAATCGTTTCTGAGAATGCATCCCACTGAATTTAGAATAAAAGCCAAAAAAGCCAAACTCTTAGAACCTATGCAGTGACCCTTACTGACCTCTCAGACCTCATTTCCTTCTTCCTCACTGCAGCCACAGTGGCTGTCTTCCTGTTCCAGAGCGTTCCCACCTCAGGCCCTTTGAGTCTACTGTTCCCACCACCCAGAGTGCATTCCGCCTCCAAGCAAGTGTCACCCTCCGAGAGCCAAGTCGCTCCCCTGTGCCCCGCTCTTCTCTGTGAATTTCTTTTTTTTTTTTCTTTTCTTTTCTTTTTTTTTTTTTTTTCTGAGGCAGAGTCTTGCTCTGTTGCCAGGTGCCAGGCTGGAGTGCAGTGGCATGATCTCGTCTCACTGCAACCTCCACCTCCCAGGTTGAAGCAGTTCTCCTGCCTCAGCCTCCCGAGTAGCTGGGACTACAGGTGCGCGCCACCAAGTTCAGCTAATTATTATATTTTTTAGTAGAGACAGAATTTCATCATGTTGGCCAGGATGGTCTCCATCTCTTGCCCTCGTGATCTGCCCGCTTTGACCTCCCAAAGTGCTGGGATTACAGTCATGAGCCACTGCGCCAGGCCCTGTGCATTTCTTTCATAGTGCTTAACTCAGTCTGAAATCACCTTGCCCCTGTGTGTGTGCTGTCTGGCTCTCCCTCTAGTATACCAGGCTTCTTGTGGGGAGTTGGGGCTCTGCTTTGCTTGTGGCTACAGCTCAGAACTGGAATCATATCTGACAATTGATTGGCATCAGTCGCAACTCTGGGAATGAGGATAGAGGGGCCTGGACAGCCTTCATCATTGTCATTTCTCTTTATTACTACGGTAGCTCCTCTTTCCCCCCATGACTTTTTGCAAGTTATCCAGCCCCACCAACCTGCCCCCAGGGAGAGAACCACTGAGGCCCCTCCACACTCCTGCACCCTCCGTGCCCACGGGGGCGGAGAACACTTCTCACCTGGCTCTCGGGAGCTGTGGCCTCTCTAGGGAGGGCTGGCCTGCCGGAGAGACTTCACTCATAATACAAGATAATTATACCAGAGTTGTCAGGAGGCGGTGATGATTAATTGCTGTGCGTGGGGCATGGACCGACAGCAAGGTATAGAGAGCAAAAGGGAAGGCCGCAGCCCAACTGGGCTTTCAGGTGGGAGCTCACTCTGCCCATCTCTGCCCTGGAAGGGGCTCAGCAGGCATCAGGCCAAGCTTCACCTGCCCAGGCAGGCTTGGGACAAACCCTGGGAGAGGGCCTTGGGCAGGAGCTCTGAGAATTAGCTTCACTTCCCTCAGAAATGCCCCAATTCCTTCCTGGAAGAGGAGCTGTGTGACAGCTCAGGCCAGGAGGTCAGGACTCCCCCATCTCCTCCACGGACACCCACATACATACCCCTACCAGCCAGGTGGCTGGACGAAAGTCATTTTTCTGCTCTGAGCCTCAGGGTCTGCCTCTGCCCACCTCCCTCCAGGATGACTGGGAGAATTATGTGTGAGCACGCATTTAAAAAGAGTTGTGTTTTGTAAACCCAGGCTTTGCAATTTGGCAGCCCAAGTCTCAGGGCCCTGTGCAGTGACTGATCATTGCCAACATTTCGAAGTGAAAGATGTCATGTAAAGAGCGTCATTTCCAGCTTCTCTTGAAAAGTTGTAAGATGAGCCACTCTGGGACTGTATTCCTGAATGGCGACGTAATGACGGAGTCCTGCAGCATCACCGCCTGACACTGCAGCAGGGTTCCCACCCACCGGCTTCAGGCCCTCAGGTCGGGCATGTGCCCCTCGTGGAAACACCAGTTACTATGGCTGTGTTGGTTTTGGTTTTCTTTCTCTGTAGCCTTCTGATATCTTTCTCCCTCAGGGTACTGTAAGCCACTTAATAATTAATTAGTTAATAAATTAATCTTATCAGCACTTTTAAATAATGTGCTAGGCCACACTGTCGTGGACCCCAGATGTACAGCAGCAAACCAAACAGATATGGGACCTTCCCTCAGGGAGCAATCAGTCCAGTGGAGGAGTCAGATATGACTTACCACACAGATGGAAAACTCTCCACAAATGATGAGACTGCTGGACATAGATGGGCTGCTGCTGAGTCCAGGCTTACTTGCAGAGATCTACGCTGGGCCAGGCCCTGTGCTAGGCAGCAGAGGACATGGAATAAAATTGAATATGGTCACTGTGTGCAGGCAACTCACGGTGTGGTAGAGGAGCAGCCCCATCAACAGGTTCTGTTAATTCCAGCCTGTGAGAATTGGAACCACAGGGTGAATTTTGAAAGAAAGAAACTTACACTAATCTGGAAGCATAATATATAAAGAGTACCTACAAATCAATAAAAAAAATACAATAGAAAAAATGAGCAAAGCATATGAACAGAAAATTCAATGAAAAGAAAATAGAAATGGCTTTTAAATGAATGAAAACATACTCTCACTCAGAGAAATGAAAATTTAACACATGTCAGGATACTTGGGGTGAAGGAAGTGTTCTAAAATTAGATTGTGGTGATGGTTGTAACTCTATAAACTTACTAAAACTTATTGAAATGTACGCTTAAAACAAATGAACTTTATAGCATGTCAGTTATATTACAATAAGCCTGTTTTAAAAATAAAAACACTTTGAGATACCATTTTATACCTGTTGGTATTAGCAAATGTCAAAACACTGGATAACGCATCATGTTCCTAAGGGCATGGGGGAGACAGCCTGGGGCAAGTGTCCACTGATGCACTCTGGGTTGAGATGAGCAACAGGACGCTGTGAAACTTACAAATATATTTACCCTTTGAGCTGGGAATTCCACTCATAGGACTTTATCTGATAGATATGCTTTACATCTGTAAAATTTATCAGGAAATTCACCGCAGCCTCATAGATTATGGCAAAAGTTTGGAAACAAAAGATGTTCGTCTACAGATGAAATGCTATGCCACTGTTGGAAAAAAAAAAAAGAGAGAGAGAGAGAAAGAGTGAGAAAAAGGAAAGAGTAGCTCATTGCATACCGATACGGCATAATCCCAAGATAGAATTCGTGTGAAAATAAAGGTGCAGTATGTGATGTGTTACCACTTGATTAAGAACTGGGTAAGGAGAGAAAATATATACATATTTACAGAATTTCTCTGGATGGAAAACAAAAGAAGCTGTTAACAGTGGTTGACATCTACCTGGGTTTGGGACCTGGGTTTGGGTGGCTGGGGACAGGGATGGGAGAAAGATTTTCACAGTGTACCTTTTGATTCCTGTTGAAATTACATAGATAGGTGATAGGTAGAGCTGGAGAGTTATACACATGCATACATACATACCCACACATACATATACCCTATATAGGAAAACGAGATTAAAATGCAAAATGAGAACTTTTTGACTACAAAATAAAGATGGAAAAAAGAAGTTTTCCAAGAAGAAAAGTTGGGGGAAAATTCCAGCCGCTGACTAAAACGTAAAGAAACAGGAATTCCCTTGCCTTATTGCCAGGAATGTAAATTGTTCCAACTATTTTGCAGAGTAATTTGACTGTTTCTGGCAAAGCTGAAGATTGGAATGCCACATGGCCCAGCTAGTCCTCTTCCAGGGATATGAGAAGCCCTCACACATAAGCAAGAAACAGGTGTGGCCAAAAAACATTCATGGAGCCCTATTTGTTAAAAGAGAAAAAAAGAAAGAAATTAAGAGATACTCAGCCTGAGAAACATAGGAAGACCCTGTCTCTACTAAAAATTAAAAGTTTAAAAACTAGCCAGGCATGGCGATGCACACCTGTGGTTCCAGCTACTTGGGAGGCTAAGGTGGGAAGATCACTTGAGCTCAGAAGATCGAAGCTGCAATGAGCTGTGATCATGTCATTGTACTCCAGCCTGGGAGTGACAGAGAGTGAGACTCTGTCTCAAAAGAAAGGAAGAGAGGGAGGAGGAGGGGGAGGGGAGAAAAGAAACCAACTTTGGACTCAGCTGACGGCCCATCCTGAGGGTACCAGATAGCTGATGCTGGGACCTTCTTCAGGTGGACACCACACATTTTCTTTGCAGGCGTCCATGCTGAGGTTCACAGGGCTCACAGCGTTTCAGCTGAAAAAAGAAGTGGCAGGATTTTCATCAAGAAAGGGCACTATCGTTTATGAAAATGAAGCATATAAAGTAAAAGTTTGGAAACAGAAATGAATTAAATCTTCAGGTGGATTTTAAAATAAGATTTAAAAAAGAGCAAGACGTGTCATGTTCTTGGATGGGGAAACTTAATACCAGAAAAATGTCAATTTTCCCATTTTTCCCATAGAAATGTAATGTAATTCAAATTACATTACCAACAGGATAATTTTTTTTAATTGGATAAAATTATCTCAAAGATTATATGGCAGAATAAATGCCCAAGAATTACCAGGGAATGCTGGAAAAAAAAAAACTGCTGTGGGAGTTTTGCTTTCCTGGAAATAAGAACATACTACAAAGTCACTGTAATCAGATCAATATGGCAGTGGCAGAGGACTAGACAATGGAAAGGAGTGGAGAATACAAAAATAGATTTCAGGATATATGAGAAGGAGATATATGACAAAGGTAGTATTTTGATTTGGTGGGAGAAGGGCAGACTGTGAAGTAAGTGGTGTCAGCTACAACTGAATATCCATCAGGAATAAAATAAAATTGCACTCCTCTTAGAGATCCAAATCAACTTCAGATGGATTAAAACTTTGAATGTAAAAAAATATAAATGACTAACAGTCCTGAAAAAAATCTTGGAGACGACCTGTGCCGTCTGGAGAGTGGGAAGACCACGTGCAAAAGTCGGGGTGGAGCGGCCCAGCATGTTCTGGAAAAGGTAGGGCCCCCCAAGGCTGGGATGACGGTGGAGACGTGGGTGTGTGAGAGCACAGGAGTGGGTGCATGGGCCAGGAACGCCCAGAAAGGGGCTGGTGCTCTGCTGCAGGCCCACGCCCCAAAGCGCGGTCATTCCCAGTACCATCTTCACGGGTTTCTGCCCAGGTCTTTCTGCTGCATCTCTTCCTCCCCTGATTCCTTAATCATTTTTAAAAAATCAGTTCATGTCTTTATAAACCAAATGATTTCTAAAGGGCAAATTTATACTACTGCCAAAATCAAGGGCCAGTGAGCTAGTTAGGTAATTTTCTGAATCACACGGAAATAAATGCATGGACCATTAAGAAGGAACCAGTGTCTGCCATTAGCTACCTCGGTATGCTGGCCTCAATGTGCATTTTTGGAAGTTGCCCTGCCACCTTGTGGGCAGGAGAGACTGGACGGGTAGGGAGTCGGAGTGAGCATGAAGGTGACCAGAAGGTCCATTCTTTAGAAGGAGGGGAGGTGGAAGCCAGAGTCCAGGCCTGGGGCCCTGCTCACCCCCTCCTCACATACTGGCCTCTCGTCCATCATTCCAGAACCTGACCACTTTCCACCTCAACGAGCAGCAGGCCTAGTCCAAGCAGCCAGCCTGGTCCAAGCAGCTGGGGTCTATCTGCTGGACTATTGGAATAGCCTCCTTGCTGGAAGTTCCCAACGTCCCCACTGTCTGTTCAGAGCACAGTGGCCAGGAGGGGCCTGTGAAGATATGTCAGGCCAGGCACGGTGGCTCACGCCTGTAGTTCCAGCACTTCAAGAGGCTGAGGCGGGTAGATTGCTTGAACCCAGGAGTTCGAGACCAGCCTAGACAACACGGCTAAACCCCATCTCTGCAGAAGATACAAAGTTAGCCGGACATGGTGGTGCATGCCTGTAGTGCCAGCTACTTGGGAGGCTGAGGCGGGAGGATCACCTGAACCCAGAAGGTCATGGCTTCCGGGAGGTGTGACTGCATCACTGCCCTCCATCCTAGGCAACAGAGTGAGCTGCTGTCTCAAAAAAACAAAAACAAAAACAAAAAAAGACGTAAGTCAAACCTGTCCCGTCTGCTCCACACCCTTCCGCAGCACCCGGGCCCCTCGCAGCCTCTTTGTCTCATTCCCTTTGCTTGCTCCACTCCTGCCCCACTGGCTTCCTTCTTGTTTCTCAAACAGCTGGCACGTGTCCACCCCAGGACATTTGCACTAGCTGTCCTTGTGCCCAGATACCCATGGGCTGAGACATGGCTCCCTCACACTTTGGGCCTGGTTGCCTTCCTAGACCACCTTCTGATGAGCTGGGAGTGACAACTGGGGCACAGGTGGGTTCTGGAAGCCCTGCAGCCTAGGGTCAGGGTGAAGACTACCTAGGCCAGCAGGCAGGCCTGAGAGGCCAGTCTCCAGGCTTTGCAGCTCCTGGCAAGAGGCCCCAGAGCTCTTGCCCTGCTAGAGATGGTGGCCCCACGTTCAAGGCCCAGAACATGGGGCCATCTGGAGCCAAGGCCTGGGGTGTTAGAGGAGAGGAACTGGGGACTCCATGCAAGGACCACAGGTCAGCCTGGGCCTGTCCAGACCACCTGCATGGGACACGGCAGGGCCCCAGAACTGGGCACCCAGCAGGTCACTGTAGCAGCATCCGTGTGTCCATATCCAGGTCGCTGCACCCAGAGTTTCCCTCCAGGGACCACCCCTTCCCACTCTTAGTCCAAGGTGGTCCATGTGGAGTGCCTGCCCCTGGCCCAGCCAATCAGAGCCATTCAGGCTGATTGATTCTGGGTACATGACTCAGGAGGATCTATGGAGAGTCCAACCCGGAAACTTGGCAAGAATCCTCGGGGACTGCCCTCCTGCTGGGGTCACAGGGCGGATCGTGTGGCACTGGGAGCTGCGGGTAGCCATCCTTACCCCCACTCTCAGGAGAGCATGCCTGAGAGTGAGGCCAGCACAGAGCAGCAGAGCTGAGAGAGACTGGCTGTCAGTCCCAGTGCCGAAAGCCAGCTAGAGCCCTGGCCTTTTCAGTGACATGAGCCAATGACAACTCCCAGTTCTCTCCCACTCGTCAGTCTGAGGTAGGCTTTGTGTCTCTTACAACTGAAAGAGTCCTGGTAGTCAGAGGCATGGCTGATTAAAGATGGCCACCAGGTCACTTGTTACTCCCTCACTCTAGGGGCCTTGAGTGTGGGTATGTTCTGAGACCACTCGACCAGGAGAACACAGTAGCAGTGACGCTACAGTTTCCAGCCCAGGCCCGAAGAGATGATTAACGCCCACTCCTTGTTTCTTGAAAGCTTCTCCTTGGGAGTCCTGGGCTGCTATGTTAAAAATCCAACTGCCCTGAGGCCACCATGATGTGAGGAGGCCGGAGCCAGGTGGAGAGGCCACCAGTGGCGAAAGAGCTGCCCGACCAGTTCCCACCGCCCCAGCCCCCAGCCATCTGAGTCATCTCCACTGAGGACACAGCTATCACAGAGCAGATACAAGCTATCCCTGCATGTCCCATCTAGATTCTTGACCCACAGTTTGTGGGATATAATAATAATGAATTGTTTGAGGCCACTGAGTTTTGGGGCCATTTTTAAAGCAGCAATAGATAGATGGAATGAGCAAAGGGCCACATATACCTATTGGATTGGGAAGCAAGACAGAGGTGGGGCTGCCAACATGCGCAGGATTGACTCACCTCCTTGGGAATTTTTACGCCCCTATGAGTGCAGGATGCATGGGTAGGATAGTGGAACAGAAAGGGTCTTGACAGCAGATGGCCTTGAATCTGCTCATTAGTACTGTGTTGCTAGGATGAGATTCAGCTGCACATAACAAGGAGATAGAAATTTTTTCTTCTGTCATGTGAGAATTCACAGGTAGGCAATCCAGGGCTACTATATCACTCCTTGGTGTCAGAGAGCAAGATTGGCCTTCATTGCCTCACATTCCAAGATGGCTGCTACAGCCTCACCATTGTATGAACATTCCAGGGAGCAGGAAGGAAGAAGTGAACAAAAGAACAAAAGGTGCACGTCAGCTGTCTCTTAAGGAAGACTCCTGAAAGCTGACACATCTGCTTGTATCCCATTGGCTACAGCACAGTCACATGACCATATCTAGCTGCAAAGGAGGCTGGGCAATGCAGTCTTGCTCTGAGAAACCATGTGCTCAGCTAAAACTCTATGGAGGAAGGATAGCTTTTGAAAGATACCTGATAGTCTCTGCCACAAGTATCTATGCCAAGAGTTTTTGTAATGACTGGCACAATTTTGAAGAGTTTTGTTTTGAATCTCTGCTGCCTGCCAACTCCCACAAAGCTAACTACAAAAGACATAATCAGAGCTTTTGTAAAGGACATGGCAGATGGACTGACACATAGTAGGTACTCAATAAACAAGGCATCCTTCTTTGCTCTTCTTGCTGCACACCTTGCCGCTCTCCTCAATAGCGTTCCTCTGCCCCTACCCTCCAAGGATGAGATCCCTCCCCAGGAGGACACCTGATTCATTTTCTTCACATCATTTACCATAACTATTTGTTTCTTAATTTACTCATCATTCATCTCTCTCCACTCTAATATACACAACACAAAGAGAGGGAGAGTATCTCTAGGGTCCCACCAGGGAAACAGAAGTCACTTGAAAGTGTAAAGCTTAATTTAAAAATTAAAATTCAGGGACATGATTGTGCAGGTGATGGAACTGCTAAGAACAGGGAACAGGGAGGCAATAATTCTGAAAATTTGGAGCAAGAAGCTATTACCTCCCCAGGGCTGGAAGGGCAACGGGAGATGGCATTACCAGAGCCCAGGGCCTAGGTGATGCAGGAAGCCTCAGCAGACCTGTCCAGTAAGAGCTGGAGCTGTAGGAAAGACAGAGCCATACCAGAGATGACACCTGAGATGGAGAGGAAGTGGAAGAATAACCTGGCTCCTCCTCTGTTCCCCCCAGAGCCTCTCATTGGCTGAATCCAGCAGGAATCCGGCTGGTCTCATCCCTCAGGGCTAAGCTTCCCTCCCCGAAGGGTGACACAGAGCCCAGGGATAGGATAGCAAGAGCTGAGGACAAACTAGCCCAGGACTGGCACTGGTGACTTCATCTGCCTTGTTGTCCTCTGCATCTGGAGCTTCAAAGGCACAGCCTGGCACACAGTAGGACCCCAATAAACAGAGGATGAATAGATTTGGGTTCTCAACTCAGCACCTACAGAAGCTGTTTAGAGTCCACAAAACAACTCTCATGCGGGCTCCTAGGTGCCAGGCCTACAGAAGGAGGCATGTTATGGCCACAGCGCTGTGCTCGGCCAGGATCCGAGAGGCTAATTGGAGGATTCAGTCCAAGTTGCTGCATCCCCTGTCCAGTGGAGCCTGGCCTCCCTCAGCCTGCATCAGCGCCCAGAATCCTCCATGACCAGCTCCTATCCTGCCAGGGCAGGGGTGGGCATGCCCTCGCCAGGGAGAGAAAGGACAGAGGCAGAAGGTTGGGAAGAAACAGCTGCACAGCCAGGGCTGGGGCTCTGCCTGCCATTGCCCTTCATGCGCTCTGTGGCAAAACACATAGACACTACACAGGAGGCTTCCACCCACTGGCAAAGGAAGAGGAAGCATATTCCTGTGGCCTGACAAATGCATGGGGATGGCTTCATCCACATTCTGTGGGAAGAAATTGAATTAATTGACAGGTCCAAATGTGAGCAGACAGGTCGGGCAGCAGAAGCTCTGGCATGCCACTGGTGGGTGTGCTTTTTGGAAAGTGTACTTTATAAGAGAATTTGGCAACACTAATAACGAGATGTGTACAAGTCAGCTCAGCAGTTCCCTGCACAGGTAAAGTCTCAGCAGCATCCATTGATATAAACACAACCACGGTAACAACGCCTGTGAGCTACCCAGGTTCATTCACAGGAGAAAGGATAAATGAACCGTGTCACACCCACACAATGGAATACTCGACAGCCGTGAGGATGAGCAACAGCGTCATGCACCAACGCAGATGCACCTCCCAGCAATACCGTGAGAAAAAAGCAAGTCACCAAAGAACGTGTATGTATGAGGTCATTCAAATAGCCCTTCTGGATTTCACTCCTGGGGATGTCAAAGACCCATTAGAGTTTCCAAGCTGTGTTCAAATGTCACCTCCTTGACTAAAGGGACATGACCATTAAATGCAATGTGAGGTCCTGAACTAGATCCTAGAGCAGTGCAGAAATAGCTATAAAGGACATTCTTGGGACAACTGATGACGTTTAGATATGGATTGTGGGGTTCCATCAAAGTATCATATCAATGCAGATTGTCCTGGCTCTGATAAGCACATGTGTTTACATAAGAGAATGTCCTTTGTTTTTAGGAAATAAACACTGAAATATGCAATGGTAGAGAGGCATCTTGTCACCACGATGCTCTCAGATGTTTCAGGAGAAATACGCATGTGTCTCTGTACATATTAATATAGACAGAATGGTTCAGCCAGTAGGGCAAGTTGTGAGCATTAGTGAATCTAGGTAAAGGGTATATGGGAAATTGTATCAAAATTAAAAGTTATGAAAATGGAGGGGAAACCCAGTTCTTCTATAAAAATAGTCTCAAGCCTCTCCCTCCAGGACAACCTGTCCCCACATGTGGGGCGTCCAGCACCTCTGCTCTGGCTCTTGTCTCTCTGGGTCTTAGTCCCACTTAGCACCCCACACCCAGAGATCATATGTTTTCACAGATGTGTATCCTCAAGAAAACACACACTTGAGGCATTCACGTTACTATGCATAATTATGGAAAAAGAAAATTCTTGGGCTCACAAAATACTCCAGGGTGGACTGCCTCAGGTGGCTTTAATCAGGGTGCAGACAACGCCCAGATGAACACACAGGCTTCTCTTCCCGCCATGGCAGTGCCATCCTCCAGGAGGCTCTGCCCTAGTGGCTGCAGGTGGTGGCAGCAGCTCTAGCTCCTGCACCCTTTTGTGGCCAAGTCCAGTGGGAAGAATGTGAGGTCTTCTTCCAGAAGTGTCTGCCTGGTCATGTGTCATCCCTGAACCAGCCTCTCAGGCCAGGAGGGTGACATGGTCAGACTAGCCGGGCCTGAGCCCCAAGCCCCAAGTCCAACCTCTTCACGAAGCACAGCCAGCTGGGGCAGGGCAGTGCCCCCAGTGGAAAATCAAGATGCAGTTTCAGAAGGATGGAAGTGGATGCTAGGTGGCAAAACCACAGAAACCCACCCCAGCCCACGCCCTTGTCTGTCTAATATCCATGCACATGCTTCTTCCAGTGCTTCCTCTGGGGGCGGTGTGCCAGACAGAACCACAGCTCCCCACAGTGCCACCCTTATCCTTGGAAACTGTCACTGCCCATGAATTTGTTACCTCACATAGCAAAAGAGACTTTGCAGATGTAATTAAGGCAGCTAATCAGTTGATCTTAAAATAGAAAGAGTGTCTTGGATCACCCACATGGGCTCAATGGATCACTCAAGCCCTTAAAAGCAGAGAACTTTCCATGGCTGGTGGCAGAGGCAAAAAGGACACTGGAAAGAGACAGCATGGGGGAAAGAGCGATTTAAAGCTTGGGAAGGAAGGACTGAAAGCCCGATTGCTGCTTTGAAAACAAAGGGAGCCTCGGGTCTCATGGCAAAGAAATGGAGACCCCAGGCCTGCAATCAGAAGTGACTGAGTTCTGCCTACAACCCTAATGAGCAGGAAAGAGCCCAGCCTGCCAACACCTCAACTTTGCTCTTGTGAGACTCAAATCAGAAAATATAGTTGAGGCACTCTCTGCCCATACTTTCGGTGCACAGAAACTGTGAAGCTAAATGGATGTTGCTTTAAGCTGCTCGGTTGTTGGCACTTCATATGGCAGCAGTGGAAAATGAATACTGGAGGTAACCCTGTCTCTTCCAGTAACAAGTCCACTCCAGGAGCTGGGCCTGTCACCCAGTGTGACAGTCTAGGCTCAAGGCCCTCCTCACTCCCAACATCATCTGTGCAGAGAGGGAAGGAGAAGTGCCATGTCAACTCACAAATGGGGAAAAGGAGGATCGGAGACCCCTAGCCTGTAGCACATCCAAAGCCCTGCTAGAAAAGTACTGGGAAATGTTAGACATTGAGCTACCACATACATGACCCAGGGTTGCAACTCCTGGGTATCTGTCCAAGGCAAATGAAAACACGTGTCCCCAGAAAAATTTGCACACCATGTTCATAGCAGCATTATTTATAATAACTGAGAATTGGGAACAGCCCAAATGTCCATCAGCTGATGAACAGATAAACAAAATGTGGTATATCCATACAATGGAATGTTATATTGCCCTATAAAGGAATGAAGAAGCCAGACACAAAAGGATTTGTGTGATTCAATTTATATGGAATGTTCGTAGCAGAGACAGAAAACGTGGTGATGGCTGTGCAACTGTGTGAATGTACTAAAAAGCATCGAATGACATTGAATGGTTCACTTTAAATGGGTGAATTTTATAATATGTGCATTATATACTATAGACAAAGATGTTAAATGTATAATGTCAATAAAGATGTTAAAAGGAAAATGCCATGTTGAGTTTCTTGGGCAGCCAGTTCAACTGGCCAGCTCTGCCCTCTGGGAGGGGAAGGGGTGCTCCCTGCACACCGTTCCCCACTCCCATATCTGAAGTGAGATTGGGGATCTCAGCGCTCTAGTGGCCAATTCTTAATGGTGCAGATTCCAGACTGCAGAGGCTGCTTGGACTTGGAAATATTGTCACAGGGGCTTTTAAAAAAATTTTTTGTCTTTTTTTTTTTTTTGATCAGACTTGAAATTTTGGGGCAGTGCAACTCAATCAAAAAAATTTTTTTTTATCTCAAGTGATTCGCCCACTTTGGCCTCCCAAAGTGCTGGGATTTATAGGCGTGAGCCACTGCACCCAGCCTCCGTCAAAAATTTATTAGGCATTTCCTTCAGTTTATTTTTAAATATATATATATACATAAATATGTTTCTATATTTTTTTAAATAAACTCTCTCTATATATACATACACACATATATGTATGTGTGTATCTATATATATAGATATAGATATATATATATGGAGAGAGAGAGAGAGAGAGAGAGTAGGCTGGGCACGGTGGTTCACACCTGTAATCCTGGGACTTTGGGAGGCTGAAGAGGGAGGCTTACTTGAGCCCAGGAGTTCAAGTCCAGCCTAGGCAACATAGCAAGATCTCATCTCTACTAAAAATAGAAATTTAAAAAATTAGCCAGGCTAGGTGGTATGGGCCTGTAGTCCTAGCTACTCGGGGAGGCTAAGGCAGGAGGATCGCTTGAGCCCAGAAGTTCAAGATTGCAGTGGGCTATGAATATGCCACTGCACTCCAGTCTGGGCAACAGAGCCAAACCTTGTCTCAAGAAATAATAGTTATACATATATTTCAGCCACACAGAAGATTAGATCAAATAATATAAAAAACGCTTATGTACCCAACATCCAGCTTACATATTAAGTATTAAAATTTCACTAATACAGTTGAAGCAGAAATACAGTTGAAATTGAAATTTTAGCTAAAATACAGCTATAGTTGTAGTTGAAATTTACTGCATACTAGCTAGAACGTACAACTTTCTTATGACATTGGGGTGGGAGGTGATTTTCTGAGCATTGCACAGAAAGCAGAGCTGTAAAAAATGAATGATTCATTGAATTCATTGTACTATATAAAAAATTCAACTTCTGTCTAGTGAAGATACTGTAAACAAATTTAAAAGATAAACAAATAGATTGAGAGACTATTTGGAATGTATATAGTGAATCAATATCTACAATATGCAAAGTGTTCCAAAAAAGCAATAAGAAAAAGACCAAAACAAATAGAAAAATAGGCAATTCATACAGGAAAAAATACAATGGTCAATTAAGATATGAAAAGTATACCCTTATTCATAATCAAACAAATGAAAACTTAAAACAATGATGAGATACCATGTTTCAGTTAGCAGACTGGCAAAAATTTATACAAGTAACAAGAGCAATAACATCCATCCAATGGCAAGCCTATAGGAAAGTAAGCATTCTTCTACACTATTGGCAGGAATATAAATTGAAACAACCTTTTTGGGAGAGCAATTGGCTAGACTCTATCTTAATGTAAATTGTACATACCCACAATCACACCCTTAGTAATATAGCATGCAGAAATACTAGCGCATAAGAAAATAAATGTATAGATATCACTTGTAATAGCAAAACCATCAGAAATATCTTTAAGTCCATAAATATGGACTGATTAAATAGCTTTTGATATAACCACAACATGGTATTTCATGCATCTTTTTAAATAATTGAGTCAGACATTTATGAGCTGATAGGGAATGTTTTCCACAGTTTCTTTTCAAGTCACTGCACAGCTGTGTCTGTCAGGGGACAGGGGGTGTTTCTATGGGAACTCTCTGTACCTTCTTTCCAATTTTGTAGAGAACCTAAAACTGCTCTTTAAAAATTAAGTTTTTTTGTTTGTCTGTTTGTTTGTTTTGAGACACAGTCTCACTCTGTCGCCAGCCTGGAGTGCAGTGGTGTGATCTCGGCTCACTGCAACCTCTGCCTCTTGGGTCCAAGCGATTCTCCTGCCTCAACCTCCCGAGTAGCTGGGATTACAGGTGCACATCACCATGCCCAGCTATTTTTGGTATTTTTGGTAAAGAAGGGGTTTCACCATGTTGGCCAGAATGACCTCTATCTCCTGACCTCATGATCCGCCTGCCTCAGCCTCCCAAAGATGTGAGCCACCATGCCTGGCCCCAAAATTAAGTCTTTAAAATCAAGTTTTAGAATAATAGACATATTATGGCCTCATTCATATTTTAAAACCATATATGATAATATGTATATGTCCATTCTTTAGGGTTACCTATTTGTCTGTAAATGGCATTGTTTGAGTTGTAATAACAAAGATTATATTTCTTTTATAATCTAAAAAAAAAAAACACCAAAAAAATCTAATAAAGAGTGTATTATAAGGCTGGGTGCAGTGGCTCACCCCTGTAATCCCAGAACTCTGAGAGGCTGAGTCAGGTAGATCACTTGAGGTCAGGAGTTCAAGACCAGCCTGGCTTACATGGCGAAACCTCGTCTCTACTAAAAATATAAAAATTAGCCAGATGTGGTGGCACACGCCTGAAATCCCAGCTACTTGGGAAGCTGAGACATAAAAATTGTTTGAATCCAGGAAGCAGAGTTTGTAGTAAGCCAAGGCAGTGCCATTGAACTCCACCCTGGGCAACAGAGAGAGACTTTGTCTAAAAACAAACAAAAAAAAGGTGTTATAAATATGTGATTAAAATAATAAAAGTAAAGTCCATTTTATTAATTTTCTTTCATAGATTGTGCCTTTTCTGTCTTATTTTAAAAATACTTGCTTAACCCAACGTCACCAAGATTTTTTTCCTATGTTTTCTCCTAGACTTTGAGAGTTTTAGCGCTTATGTTTAGATCTATAATGTCTTTTGGTTAATTTTGTAGAATGCTGCAAGGTAAGGGTTAGATTTTTTCCCCCTAATGATGTTTAATTGTTTGAGCACCGTATGTCTAAATAGCAATATTTTCCCCCATTGAAGTACCTTGGTACCTTTGCAAAAAATCAATTGGCCATGTGAGTGTGAGTCTATTTTTGGTTTCTTCTTCATTGATCAGAGTTTGAGACCAGCCTGGTTTAAGGTTTATCCTTACACCAATACCACATCTCAATTACTACAGCTTTACAGAAAGGTTTGAAAGCAGATTGTATAATCCTTCTGACCATCATCTTTTCCCAAGATTATTTTGGCTCTTCTAGGTCCTCTGCCATTCTATATAAATTTTTAAATTAGGCTGTCTCTTCTTAATAAAGATGTAGGATTTTGATTGAGATTGCATTGATATATACATCAATTTCAGGATAATTGTCACCTTAACAATATTGGGGCTTTTAGTTCGTGCATGTGAGTATGTCTCTCCATTTAGTTAGATCTCTGATTTCCCTTTGTAAGATTTCATAGTTTTGAGTGTACAGATCTTGCACATCTTTTGCTCAATTTATTCCTAAGTGTTTTATCTTTAATAATATTGTAAGCTGAGTTATTTTCTAAATTCCAGTTTCCAATTGCTCATTGATAGTATATAGAAATATAATGAATTTTTATGTATAGATTTTTTTATCCTTAAAACTTGCTATATTCATTTATTAATTCTAGCTTTTCCCAGCCCCCATTCCTTAGAGTTTTCTGTGCATGCAATCATGCTGTCTAAAAATAAAGACAATTTTTCTATACTTATGCCATTTACTTATTTTTCTTGCCTTATTACATTGGCTAGGACCTTCAGTATAAAAGTTGCCTAGAAGCTGTGAGAGCAGATGTCTGCACCTTGTTCCTAATCTTAGCATTCAGCTTTTCATCATTGAGGATGCTGTTAACTGTAGGTTCTTCATGGACGTCCTTTGTTACACTAAGGACGCTCCCTTCTATTCCTCATTTGCTGAGAATTCTTATTGGGAATCAGTGTTAAATCTTGTCAAATGCTTTATCTGCATCTTTCAAAATAATCATATGGTTTCCCCCTCTTATTCTATTAATATAATGAATTTCTTTGATTTTTGGATATTGAATCAACTTTGCATTCCTAGAATAAGCACTACCTGGTAATGATGTTATTCTTTTTATATATTGCTGTATTTAATTTGTTAAAGTTTTGTTGAAGACATTTTCATCTATGTTCATGAGAGATTTGGGTTCCCAGTTTTCTTTTCTTGTAATGCTCTTGTCTGTTTTTGCTATCAGGGTAATACTTAAATCATAAAGTTGGTTGAGAGGTATTTCTTCCTCTTCTATTTCATGAAATAGTTCATATAGGATGATGATTATGATTATTATTATTATTATTATGAGACAGGGTTCCACTCTGTCACCCAGGCTGGAGTACACAGGCATGAACACAGCTCATTGCAGCCTGGGTGCAAGCAATTCCCTCTCCCCAGCCTTTCAAGTAACTGGGACTACAGGTGCACACCACCATGCTTGGCTAATTTTTGTATTTTTTTTTTTTTTTAGAGATGGGATTTCACCACGTTGCCCAGGCTGGTCTCAAACTCCCAGGCACAAGTGATCCTTCCACTTCAGCCTCCCGAAGTGCTGGGATTATAGGCATGAGCCACCACACCTGGCCAGGATTGATACTATTTTTTCCATAATGTTTTCTTGTGGAAAGGTTTTGAATGACAAAATCAGTTTCTTTAATTGATATAGAACTATTCAAAAGTTCTATTTCTTCTGGACCAGTTTTGGCTATTCATGTCTTTCAAGGCAATTGTCCATTTTATCTAGGTAGTCAAATTTATTGGCAAAAATTTGTTCACATTTTCTTATAATCCTTCAAATGCCTATAGGATCTCTAATAATGTCTCCTCTTTTATTCTTGATATTAATCATTTGTATCTTTATTTTTTATTTATTTTATTTTTTTATTTTTTTAAAAAAATGGGGTTCCACCATGATGGCCAGGCTGGTCTTGAACTCCTGACCTCAAGTGATCCACCCACCTCGACCTCCCAAAGTGCTAGGATTACAGGTGTGAGCCACTGTGCCCGGCCCATTTGTATCTTTTTTTCTTGAGCAATCAAATTGTTGGCTTGTCAATTTTACTGTTCATTTCGAAGAACCAGATTTTGGATTCATTAATTTTATCTATGATTTCTCTATTGTCTATTTTGTAGATTTCTGTTCCTTTTACTTCCTTTTTTCAACTTATTTTGTTCTCTTTTTCTGATTTCTTAATGTTGGAACTCAGATCAGGCCTCAAACCTAGAAAAAAACACTTGAAAAAAATCGATATCTGATAAGGGCTTGTATCCAGCATTTAGTTTTTCTAAAAACAAACCTCCTACAATTCAATAATAGGACAAACTATCTGATTTTTTCTTTAGTGGACAGAAGATTTGAACAGCCACTTCATAAAAGAAGATGTATGAATGACTAGTAGGAACATGACAAAAATACTCATCATTTGTCATTAAGGAAATGGAAATTAGAGGCTCTATATACTCACAAAAATGGCTAAAGTTAAAAAGACTGACAATAACAAGTGTTGAAGACAACATGGAGCAGTTGCTCCACATTGTGTCAATGTAACTTTGATATATTGTGGGAATGCAAACTGGTATAGCCACTTTGGAAAACAGTATGGCAGTGTTTTATAATATTAACCATAATTTATCATGTTACTCAGCAAATCTACTCCTAGTTATGGATACATAAGGGAAATGAAAACATGTCTATGCAAAGACTTGTATGCAAGTGTTTATGGCAGCATTATCCATAATAGCCCCAAACAGGAAGTAGCCCATATGGCCCCCAGCTGGGGAAATGGATAAACAAATTTGTGGTATATCCATAGTAAGAAATAATACTCAGCAATAAAAAGAAACAATGTACTACATCACACAATGACAAGAATCCGTTTCAAAAACATGCTAAGGAAAAGAAGTGAAACACAAAAGATCATATATTGTATGATTCCTTTTAAAGAAATTCTAGAAAATGCAAAAGTATAGCAATCAACTGCACTGAATCAATCCACCATTACAATTTTATTGTATGTAAATTACATCTCAATAAAGTTATTTTTTAAAATAAATATTTTAAAAATCTAATAAAGGAATTTTCCTTTTTCTTTTTAAAATATTTTAATTTTTTTAGTTCACCGTGCAGTGCAGTATGCTTTTCCAGTTTTTGCTGGGAGAAAAGTTGCTTGACTGGAGAATCTCAGTGCATGCTCTTGTCCTCCCACTGGTGCAAGCTCACACTGAGCTATTGGCAATAATGGCAGCAGGCAGAATAACGGCTGTCCCACAGATGCTCATGTCATATCACCAGAACCTGTGACTATGTCACCTCACATGGCAAAGGGACTTTGCAGATGTGATCAAGTTAAGGATCTCGATATGGGGAGATGATATGGGGAGATGATCGTGGATTATCCAGATGGGCACCATGCAATCACAAGGGTTCCCATAAGAGGGAGGCAGAAGTGGGGTCAGAGGAGACAGCCATGTGATGCTGAAAGCAGAGACTGGAGAGGCTAGAGGAAGGGGGCATGAGCCGAGGCAGACAGGCAGCTACTAGAAGCTGAAAAAGGCAGAGTCAATCTTCCTCTCAGCATCTGCAGAAGGAACCAGCCCCACCCCTCATCCACCCCAATACCTTGACATTAGGACTTCTGACCTCCAGAAGTGTAAGATAATAAATTTGCATTGTTTTAAGCCACCATGGTAATTTGTTAAGGTAAGAAGAGGAAATAAACACAGCAATAAAAAGGAATGAACTGCTGATACAAGCAACAACACGGATGAGCCTAAGCTGCATTGTGAGAAGGAAGCCAGACTCAAAGGTCATGTACTGTGTGGTTCTGTTTATATGACATTCTGGCAAAACTACAAAGACAAGGACGAGATTATTTGGGCCCATCCCAGATCAGTAGAACCACTCAGGTGCACCTATGAACTCATTAGCAATAACAGATAGTTGTCACTTTGGGCCACCAAGCTTTGGAGTGGTTTCTTACACAGCAGTAGCTGACTGATACAGCAGAGAGGAAGCCCTGCAATGGTGCCAGGGGCTCCGTGTTGAGACTAACTTTGAAGAGAAGGTTGCAGGAGCAGAGGCGGTGAGAGTGATTGAGGCTCGGGAGTAGGATAGGCTGGGAGCCACGCTGGTCCTTCTTCCCCTAGCAAAGGTTCTAGAGGCCACCCTGCCAGAGTCGCTGTCCTGGAGCACTTGCCCAGTTGCCTCCACCCACCTGGGCTACACTCCATCCCTGACACCCCCGGGGTTCCCTCGCCAGTCCCACCTCCCAAGAGCCTGCCTTCCCCCATGGTAGACTTCCTCCTCAAACTCAGCCTCCCCTCATGCCTGGAGCACCCACTGAGCCCAAGAGGGGCCAGGCTGGGCCAGGCTTTTGTGCCCACTCCTTGGCAGCACACAGCCCTGTGCAGTGCAGTGCCAAAGCCATATGCCTCTGGGGACTACCACTGGAGAAGCTGCCTCCACCCATCCACCTCAGGAGGGCAGCCTCCCAGGGAACACAATCAGCAGCTTCCTGATGGGCCAGGGATTTGCAGGGCAGCTCTCTGCCCTGGGGCTGAGCCAGGCAGCTGAGGGAGAGGGGGCAGTGGGCTAATGGACCAGAATTTAAAAACTGATATTCATTGACTTCTTACTATTCTGAGTATCTTACATCTATAATCTCATGTAATCCCCATAATATTCTGAGTCAGGTACTACTTTATGAACATTTTACATATGAGGAAACTGAGGCAAAGAGAGGTTGAGTAACTTGCCCAGTAATATCACACAACTACCATGAGCAGAGCCAGAACATGAATCCAGCTGCAGAACAGGTGCTCCCAGCCACCACATCTGCCTGCCTTACGACCTGCACTTTAGATCTGACCTGCTTCCGGCTCCAGTACATCCATCACACCTCATGTGACAAGTCAGCGCAAGGCAGCCAGGGACGAGGTTAACTTCCTGACCAGCAAGTGGCTGAGACAGGCAGTGTGGAAGAGGGCTGAGGATCCATAGGTTCAAGTCCTGGTATTGCCATTTACTCGCTGTAAAACCTCAGCCAAGTGGTTTCACTGCCTTGTGCCTCAATTTCCCCAGCAGTGATGGTGGTCTTGTGCATCAACTGGGCGAGGCTACAGTTTCAGTTCTTCAATCAAATATGAGTCTAAGTGTTGCTGTGAAGGTATTTCATAGGTGGGATTAAAACATTTCATAATCTGTTGACTTTTAAGTAAGGCGGATTAGCCTAGATCACTGGGGTGGGCCTGACTCAATGAGTTGAAAGGCCTTAAGGGCAGAGCTGAGGCTTTCCAGAAGTTCCGCCTGTGGACAGCAGCTTTGTGCCACCCCTCACTACTCCCCATTCCCATCTCATAAGCGAATTCCTTGCAATGAACATCGTGCTGTAGATTGCCCTTTGGGTCTGCTTCTCTGGTTGAACCCTGGCCGAGAAACTGAAAGTGGTGGACACTACGCCACAGGATTGCAGTGAAGATGAAATGTGTTCACACAAATAAGGTGTTTAAAATCGTTCCTGGTACAAAGTGAGCTCCAGGTAATCATTACAGCACAAAGTGGCTACAAAACACATTTTATAATGACCTTGGTGGCCAGGCCAGGACCTGCTCTGTCCCACCAGCACCACAGCAGGCCGGCTCCAGCGGGGCACAGAACGCAGCTCCCTCAGCCAGCCCCATGCTGCCAGTGACCTTAGGAGTGCTAATAAAGTGAACTGAGGAGTTTCCAGCTGCAAGAAGCTTCCTGTGCCCCTTTTCTCAGAGCACAGGGGGTGCCCCTTAACCCCAGCTGAGGCAACCAGGGAACAGGGCTCTCATTGCCCTCCCACCTGTCCCTGCCCCCTGCTTCCCCTCCACGCTACAGGGGCCACTCATGGAGTACCCAATGTGCATCATATCTTAGGTTGGATGTCACCTCTTCAGAGAGACCTGCCCAACCACCCATCCCAGAATCACAGCCCCAAGGGCGCAGCATGGTACAAACTCACTTTTAATTTATTACTGTGAAAAATTTCAAACCTACACAAAAGTAGAAAGAATGAGATGCTCCCCACTACCTTCTCTGGGAGACAGTAGACAGAATAATGCCCCCCACCCCCCACAAAGTTGTCCATATCTTAATCCTAGAACTTGGGAATATGTCACTTTACATGGCAAAAGGGACTTTGCAGATGTGACTCAGGTTAAGGACCTGGAGATGGGAGGTGATCCTGGATTATCCATATGGGCCCAGTGTCATTACACAAATCCTAAGCGGATAACCTTTCCTGGCTGTGGTCAGAGAGAGCTGTGACAATGGCAGAAGGTCTGAGAGATGCAAGGTGGCTGGCCTTAAAGGTGGAGGAAGGGGCAGGAGCCAGGGATTGCGAGTGGTCTCTAGAAGCTGGAAACAGCCAGAAGACGGATCCTACCCCGGAGGCTCCAGGAAGGAACGCTGCCCAGCTGACACCTCAATTTCAGTCCAGCGAGACCCAGGTTGAACTCTTAACCTACAAAGCGAAAAAATAGTAAGTGTGTGTGCTTTGCAGCCACTAGGCTTGTAGTATTCATTACAGCAGCACCAGGTAACGAACGCGCCCTCTGCACCCTTGGTAATCAACTCACAGCCAGAACGAACCCTCCCACCAACCTAGACCTCCTCTGCGTTATTTTTAAGTTTTAGTTTTAGTTTTTGAGACAGGGTCTCACTCTGTCACTTAGGCTGGAGCACAGTGGTGCCATCTCAGCTCACTGCAGCCTTGACCCCCCTGGGCTCAAGCAATCCCCTACCTCAGCCTCCCAAGTAGCTGGGACTACAGCCATGTGTCACTACACATGGCTAACTTTTTTTTTCTGTAGAGATAGGGGTCTCCCTATGTTAGCCAGGCTGGTCTCAAACACCTGGGGCCAAGCAATCTTCCTGCCTCAGCCTCCCAAAGTGCTGGGATTCCAGGCGCCCAGCCCCCTGGATTATACTGAAGCAAATCCCAGGCATCGTATCATCTATTATCTGTAAAGATTTAAAGATGTATTTACAGAAGGTAAAGTCTTTTTAAAAAATTACCACAATAAAGTTATCACACTTTAAAACATTAACAATAATTCCTTAATATAAATAATCCACTTATAGCTTGAATCCCCCTGATGTCTCTTGGCTGTTATCCACAGCTTGTCTGCCTGAACCAGATTCAGATAAGGTCCACATATTGCAGTGGGTTGATAAGTCTTCTAAGTTTCTTTGAATCCATGCCACCCCTTCTTTTGTTCCTTGCAATTTACTTGTTGAAAGAGTCAGGTCATCTATCTGTAGAGTATCCTACACTCTGGATTCTGCTGATTTGCAACCCTGTGGTGCCTTTTAACAAGTTCCCCTATCCTTCATTTCCTGTTACATCTTGACAAGATTCGGGGCTGTTTTGACAAGAGGCTTTCACAGGTGATGGTGTCTACCTCGTTCAATCAGGAGGCACATCACCTGCGGATGAGGCTGGCTGTCTCTCTTTTTGTGAAGTTAGCAGCCTTGATGAGTGCTCCAAGATCTATGGTCTCATTAGTAGCTGCATAATCACAGTATTCTATCATTCACTCCCATTCATTAGCTAAAATACACTTCCCTTCACCAACTATTTGACTGTCCCAAGGAGAAGTTCATATGGGAAGGGCAGGATAAATGCTTGATTCTTTCCCTTTATTTACCAGTTTGCAAAATAACGAGTTGGTTCCCTAGTGCTCTCCAATGGTGATGGGTGAGGTTGTTGTCATTTAAGTATCATTATGTACTCATATATTTAATGTAAGCTCCATTCCCAGTGCCTAGAACGAAAGCTGCCACATAGTTGATGTTTTAAAAAAAAAAAAAAAAAAAAGCATCTGGACAAATTTCCACTGATGGGAGACCAAGGCAGGCAGATCACCTGAGGTCGGGAGTTCAAGGCCACCCTGACCAACATGGAGAAACCCCATCTCTACTAAAAATGCAAAATTAACTGGGTATGGTGGCACATGCCTGCAGTCCCAGCTACTCAGGAGGCTGAGGCAGAAGAATCGCTTGAACCCAGGAGGCGAAGATTGCAGTGAGCGGAGATCACGCCATTGCACTCCAGCCTGGGCAACAAGAGCAAAACTCCACCTCAAACAAACAAACAAACAAAAGAATGAGAGGTAATAATCCAAAGGCTCACAGCTCTGGCTGGAAAGAATCGAACCAAATGATGCCCTAGCTGGAGTGGGAGACAGAAAGCATGGGTGGGGACAGACGGGGACACCTCCTCTCCCTGAAAGATGATTTAAAACTGAAAATCCAGAAGAAGCATGACAGGTATGCTAGTTAGAGATATGGGGTAAACAGTACAAGACAGAGCCAAGAAGTTTGAAAGAGACCACTTGGAAGGGAAGGGGGAAGACAGTCACATGGGGCAGGAGGATGCTATTTCTCCTAAAAAGCCTTGCAGAACCACTGGTCCCTTTTCAATCTCTATATGTAAAGCTTTGATTTACAATTTTAAAATTAAAGAAAGAAAAAAGGAAGACCCATGGGACCCTGTGGGTGAGCCACTTGGCAGCATCCAGAAGAGTGATAATTGGGACACTCGTCCACCCAGCCATTCCATTTCCATAGGGCAACCTTCGGGCACAGCCCCAGAGAAACTCTCCCTTGAATATGAGGATGCTCCTTGCAGTATGTTTATCACAAGGAAAAACCATAAGGAAGAGAAAAGAATGGGATGAAAGATACTTCGGCTTCATCTGAAATATTTTGTTTCTTTTATTTAAAGAAGGCTCTGAAGAAAATGTGGTGAAATGTGCATCGTGGGGAGTCTGTATTTATGAGATTGCTCCTTTTTATTTTCTGTATTTTAAAATGTTTGCAAACTGAAATGGGAGTAGGGGTAGGGAGGAGATGTTTGTGCCAGACCCAGTGCTGTGCACTGGAAAGATGGGGCTGGATAAGGTGGAGATTAGCACCTGCAGGCGCTCGCAGTTTTAGTGAACCTTGTGTTAGACAACTCGACCCTCTCAGCCGCAGCAATTTCATGAATTTCCTGGTGCCACAGAGAGATCAATTATTTTGAAGTCAGACAAATCTGGGTTCAGATTCTAACAATGTCATTTACTAGCCATGTGATTTTCCGTAAGACAATTAATTGCTCTGAGCTTCAGTGTCCACCTCTGTAAGATGGGATCGTAATACTAATTTACAGAAAAACTGTGTGTAATACAAACAATAATAGTAAGTCCCTAGCACTGAGAAGGTCCTGGATAAGGAATAGCTGCTGTCATGAATAGATCTTTTAAGTCCATTTCCCCTCCTCCAGCTCCCATCCCCAGAGGGTCTTCCTGCGGATGTGGGGAGCTGGGTGGTGTGGGGACAAACAATCAGACCTCAGCCCCGGACAGACCTAGGTTCAAATCCCATCTTCACCCCTTAGTAATCATGTGACTTTGAGTGGGTCACTCAAATACTTCTGCTCCCTGCTGAGTAGCAGAGATCGAAGTGAAAACATGTGTGTTTTGCAGTGCCCAGCACACAGTAGGCCTCATAAATGATGGTCATTGTGACACCAAGGACTAGCTCCCACTTCCCAGCCCCGTGGGGAGAAGCTCAGTGTAGGCTAGATTAATTCTCCTCATGATTCCATCTTGGGGCAGAGACTGCTCACTCTTCCTCAATTCCATTTCCTTCTTCTTTCCTTAGTAGCAGGACAAAGCCTACATGCCCAGCCTCCTTTGCACTTCAGAGTGAACACATGATTCAGTTGAACCAAGGGAAAATAAGCAAAAGTTACATCTGAACTTCCAGGTCATACCTTTAAAGGAGAGTGGCGTGTCTCCATCCTTTCTCCCCTTCTCACTGACTGGAATGAACATGTGACGAGAGGAGTTGGTGCAGCCACCTTGGGTTACAAGATAAAAGCCTCAGATGAAAGAGGCAGAGGCACAAGATAGAAAGAACCTGGGTCCCTGTCCATTGTGGAAACATAAATCAGTCTAGGACCACCAAGTTGGGCTTTTCCTTGAGAGAGACATAGACATTGCTCTTGTTCAAGCCACTGTCGTTTCTGGACATTTGTCGTAGCCACTGAACTTGAGTCCTATATTGAGTAGGCATGGACATGTGCCACAATTGTGGCCACCTGGACATGGGAGGTGGTCTTCTGGGGGGCTTTTGGGAAATGTTTTCTTCTTCCTAAAGGTGCACAGGAGGGGACCCTGCCTTCATCTGGCTTTTGGACACGGCTGTGATATAAATCCTGGAGCTGATGCAGCCACTTTCTGACCTGAAGAGCCAATTCTAGGGAGGAAAGTCAATCTGCCAAGGCTGGCAGGGGGAAGATGGACAGCCAAGGAGTTCTGGATGATGTCCCCGGTCCACTGTTTAAGCCAAGAATGCATGCCTCCAGACTCCTTGTGACATGAGAGGACCCCTCTTTGATGCGTAAGCCAGCAGTTGCCAGGCTTTCTGTTACTTGCGGCCAAAGTAAGAGTATATTTTGGAAGCCTCCTCACGAGCTCGTGCATCCTCAACAAAACTGCCCTGGGCTGCATGCTGAAGGGAGCTTCAGGACTTGGATTCTTCCTGCCTTCTTGCAAGGGGCCAGGACTCTTCTGGGACCGCCAGTCCTCATCACGTCTCTCAGCAACCAGGCATGCCAAGAGCTGGGAAAGCTCTGCTCCTCCTAACATCAGGATTCATCAGGCATCCGTTAGGCTGTATGTGGACTCAATTCTCTGAGCCTCTGTTTCCTTATCTGCAGAATAAGTTCATATATATATATATATATGTGTGTGTGTGTGTGTGTGTGTGTGTGTGTGTGTGTGTGTGTGTGTATAAACAGTCTCTCTTACAAGATCTTTGTGTGAATCAAATCAGATAATGGATTATTTTCTAAGCTTGTTGTATGTCAGTTTACCCTACTAGAAGAGTGATTTCTTGAGAGCAAATGAATGGCCATGATATATCTATGTAATCCACAGACCTGTGACATGGCCTCACACCAGCCAGATACTCAGGAAATGTTTACAGGGGAATGTTAGGCATGACCAATCAGGGCACTGCAGTTCTCTCAAGGCACAGTGATTGGTTCAGAGATGACCAAGGCCAAGTCACTCAGGCCAATTAAAGTGAGTCCCAGGACTTTTGCTCAGACAGCTGGAAAAGATACCAATTTTCCCACTCACCTCTTTAACAGTGGGGAGTATGAAGCCAGAACTGCTGCAGTTAATTTGCCACACCAGAGGAGAGGCTTTCTAAAAATGGAGTCATGCAGAGGAAGCAGACCCCAGAGACAGACAGAAAGCAAACAAGGTTTTGACAGCATCATTTAAGCCCTTGGATCAAGCCATACCTAAAGACCACCTTTTTCCCTTTTTTTTCCCAAGAGAGTGTGGATCCCTGCTGCTGTAATGCGTAACAGAAGGGCACTTGGTAAATGGTTCAGCCTTAGACATGTGTTTCAAATCACTCCTGCCGGATGGGTGGGCAAAACTGCTGACGGCTAGTCCCGGTTTTTCTCTGCCTACACATGGTATGGTAAAGGCTCACCTTTGCTGTGGGAGTTAGAAGGCAATCAGAAGTTTTCCTCTTTCCAAAAATGTTCTAGACATCTTCCAAAGTAGAGTAATTCACAAGTGTTTATACCAAACGCAAACTCTGTTCAGTGTTCTATCTCCTGCGTGGGGATGTCCTCACCAGAAAGCCTCAGTTACATGCTGGTCTTTCACACTTGTCCATAATGGCCAACTGCACTCTCCTTCAGCCCAAGGGTGCCTTTCTTGGTTTAAGGCAGTCCAAACAATGCCCCAACAAGGGCAGCCAGACCGGGAGAGGTTGGATGGGGAGAGGCTGGAACAGACTAGCGCTGGGGAGCAGAGGATCTGCTGGCTGGAATCCTAGGTGTTTGCTTTTGTTTAATTAGGCCGCTCTGTAGTCCTCGTACTTGCCTAGGTGGGCTCCCTCCGAAGCAGGCTCCAAGAGATCTATTGAAGAGCCCTCAAAATCAGCATCTGTGTGGGGAACAAGGAGGCGGGACTGGGCAGAGGGAGGAGCCGACCACCATGGAGGCTCAGCCAATCTCATAAGGGATGGCCCTAGGGGTTGTCCAGAGTCAGAGCAAAGGAGCTGGGCTTTTAAGTGTCCTTGGTGAAACTGGCTGTCTTTAGCTGACAACAATTTCTGAGAAGGCCTCATCAGGAAGGCAGGGGTCTGAGCAGGGGACCTGTGAGACTCGCCACACTGCCCACTATACTCCCAACTCCAACAGCAGCTTTTGCAGGAGTGGGAATGTCACCAGTGCTCTTTCTGCCCTTGGCTCCTTTGCCTCAGAGATTCCTCACTTCTGATTGGGAACACCCTGAAGCCACGGGGATCACCCCCATACCTGGAACGATGGGGCCCAAATGCCTGTGGAAAAATGGCCCCCGGGCTCTGATGCTCTCTAAAGACAGCCAAGCCTGAAGCGCTGGCCAGCCATTCACAGCTGTCCATGGGGAGAGATGCACAGACTGGCGCAGTTTCCTGTCTCTTCCTGCTTCGGGCTGAACTCTCCCTCTCTCCTCTTGGAGTGGCTGTGGGACTCGCTCTGGAGCCCGTGTCCTTGGGACTTGCTCTGGAGTCCCCCTCCCATGCCTCCTGGAATGATGCTGAGCTTCCCCGTGCACCTGCAGGTCCTCTCCGGGCTTGTAGCCTGCATGGGATCCAGCCTGGGAACTGAGGGTGGCAGTCTCCCTCCAGTGGGACTTCGGGACCTATCTCCACCTGATCCCCAAGAGGATGGTGGCCTCTCAGAGGACAGTGGGGCCCTGGGAGCCTCCTGCGCTGCCCTGCCGGGGGTGCATGCAGGGCCTGGGGAGAGGCAATGTCCTGCGGAAGGTTCCTGGGAGGCGCTGTCAGGGTCTCACTCTCAGACTTCCTCCGGCCGCTGTGGGAGGCCTGCCCATGCCCGCGACGCGTGTGGCACAGCGGGCTGGGTTGCAAAATATATCTGGCATGGCAGTTGGTGAAGGAGTTATGCAACCACCACCAACTTACGGAAACCACCGACCGATGTGCCCCGCGAGCAGAGGTGCCTGGCTTGGCCACGCTGGCCACAGCCTCTCATTCCGTGTTGGCAGTGTGAAGAGTGGCCCAGGCTGTGGGGTGTCGAGAACTGTGACAGGTCTTCCCTGAAGTCACCCTGGGAGCACGTGACCCACGAGACCCCGGCAGTGCTGGCCTCTTCTCTTCCAAGGATCTCCTTCCCATTCTACACAATCCAGAAGAGAGCCTCATCTGGTTAGCAGCAGCCCGTCAGACCCCCGATCCTCCCTAGGAGGCGCACCCCAGAGGGGACAGGGCCAGCCTGGGGCGAGGGTCTCAAGCAACTACAAAGGGAAGGTGGCTGAAAGCCCACCCTGGGAGGAGCTGAGGTGGCTCAGCCTGGAGAAGGGCAGTGTCAGGAACCCAGTCACCATCCTTCTGAGGAAGCAGGCAGCCTTCAGGGCACAGATGGCAACACTGGGGCTTGTGGGGAAGTCCCACAGAGGCAGATCCCAGCTCCATATCAGCAAGAACTTCCTCCTGCTCAGAGCTCTCCACGGATGGGATGGGATGCTGAGAGGGATGTCCTAAAGGGAATTCCCGGCATGTCTGTACCCTTGGCCTGAAAGTGTCCTTCACCCACCAGGCTGCTCAGCAGAGTGAGGAGAGGAATTTGGAGACCAAGCAGGGGACACAGTGAGGAGGAGTCTCTTTCCCCTACCCTGAGTCCCTCAAGCTCTCCTGAGCCTCCACGTTGCCTCCCCCGGGGAGAAGTGGGCTGAGGGCTGAAATCAAACCCACCTGGAGCTGATCCCAGCTTGGCCACCTACCCTCTGTGTGGCCCCGCACAAGTCCCTTCCCTTCTCTGAGCCTCTGATTTCTCCTCTCAGGATTATATGCCATGACGGACACAAGAGCCCCGGACATGATGTCCATGCTGGGGAGAAGGAAAGTTCATTTTCTTTCAAGCTCACACCTGGATGCCTTCAGCCCTCACACTGAAACCTTACACATTAGACTCACCACCTCCCGGGCTGATAAAATGCACATCAGGTTGGAATGCATCCTTCTAGATGTTTTTTTTTTTTTTTTTTTTTTAAAAAAAAGATGGGGTTTCACCATGATGGCCAGGCTGGTCTTGAACTCCTGACCTCAGGTGATCCACCCACCTCGGCCTCCCAAAGTGCTAGGATTACAGGCATGAGCCACCGCGCCCGGCCTCTAGACGTTTTCATATGCCCTATGTACGTATGTATGCATAGCCACAGGAGGATTATGATGCTTTACACAGTACTCGGCACCTTGCTTTTTGCACTCAAAGATGTATCTTAGAGGCCTATTAACGCTAATAAATAGATCCACTCATTCTCCTTAACTACCTCATTATTTAGTGAAGGGCTACATCATGGTTTACTTAGCTCTTCCTCTGTGATTGGACACTGACGTTATTGCTATTGTTTCGCTCTTACAAACAATAGCTATCTTCACTGAGGTCTTCTGGTATGTATACACAAAGGTTACTTTGAGAATACCAAAGAAGGGGAATCTCTGTCAGACAGGATGCACATTTGTCATTTTAATAGATACAGGCCAGTGAAAATTCATGAGTAAATAAATACAATTTTGAATTCAGTCATGTTAAACCAAAGGCAAGTTTCAGGTGTTGTAGGTTTTTTTCTTAATTGTTTAAATCGCCTTTAAAATTGCACAATGAATGCATGCTCTTTGTAAAAATTAGATGCCCATTTTTTTAAGTGCAATTTCCTCCCCTCCTAGCCCATTCCCTTCTCCCAGTTGTGAACAGTTGACACAGATTTGCTTTGCATTTGCAAATACACAAATCAATATGAATTGTTTACATAAATGAGATACAGATAGACAGATATAAAACCTGATTTTCTACTTTACTGACATATCTTGGACATCTTTCCATGTTAGTAGATTCGTATCTGGATCTTTACTTTTAATGATTACATAGAATTTTATTGTAAGAAGGACTATAATATATTTACTCAGTCTCTTATTGATAGACATTTTCATTGTTTTCCATCTTTTGCTGTCATAAATGAAATTGCAGTGAACGTTCTTGAACATGCATCTTTGTAAGCTTTGAAAATACATTGAACTAAAGCAAACAAAACTAATCCTGGAAATGTTGACAGACAGGTGTTAGAAGACAGAAACTCGCTACCCTTTGGGGAAAGGCTGGTGACTGGGAAGGGGCCCCAGAGGGTCTCTGGGTTCCTAGGAATGGTCTGGTTCTGGTTATGAGGGTGTGTTCTGCTTCTGAAAATTCGCCAGTTGTGAGTTGTGCATTTTTCTGTATGTATTTTACTATTATGTATGTATGTTACATATAAAATTTTACTTTAACATGTAAGTGAAAAAATATATAAGTTCTTCGGAGGAAATGTGAGAGATCTGAAGCTCTATAACAAGTTAAATTCTTTTCTATTTTAATTTCAGTTTCAGGGGGTACATGTGCAGGTTCATATCAAGGTATATTTCAGCCGGGTGCAATGGCTCACACCTGTAATCCTGGCACTTTGGGAGACTGAGGTGGAAAGATCCCTTGAGACCAAGAGTTCAAGACCAGCTTGGGCAACGCAATGAAACCCCATTTCTACCAAAAAATAAATAAATAAATAGCCAGGAATGGTGGTGTGCACCTGGAGGCTGAGGTTGGAGGATTACATAAGCCCGGGAGGTCAACACTGCAGTGAGCCATGATTGCACACCACTGTACTCCAGCGTGGGCGACAGAGCAAGACCTTGTCTCAAAAAAAAAAAAAAAGAGTGGAGGATATATTTCATGATGCTGGAGTTAGGGCTTCTATTGCTCCTGTCACCCAGACAGTGAACATGGTCCTCAATAGGGAGATTTTCAGCCCTTGCCCTTCTCCCTCTCTCCCTCCTTTGGGAGTCTCCAGTGTCTGTTCTCATTTTCATGTCCATGTGAACCCAAGATTTAGCTTCCACTTATAAATGAGAACATGAAGTATTTGGTTTTCTGTTTCTGCTTCAATTCATTTATGATAATAGCTTCCAGCTGCAGCCATGTTGCTGCAAAGACATGATTTTGTTCTTTTTATGGCTTCATAGTATTCCATGGTTATATGTGCCACATTTTCTTTATCCAATCCACTGTTGATGGGCACCTAAGTTGATTTCATGTCTTTCCTATTGTGAATACAAGTTAAATTCCAATTTGTGCAATATATTCAACCAGTTATACAGTTTGCTCACAGATGTTGAACAAGTAATTAAGGGAAGCATAGGGTGTAATGGAGCTAAATTTATTTATAAGTCCAGGGAGTTAAGAAAAACTTTACTGAGGAACTAATGTTTAAGCTGAAAATTGAAAGATAATGAAGTCTGTTTCTTCTGTCCTTTTTCTTGGGTTTTCAATCACACCCCATCTTCTCATTTGCCTGGTGATTTTCAATTGTGTGCCCAACATTGTCTATGAAAAACTCCAGAGATAATATAAAGTTCTGAATGATAGTATCTTTCTTTAAGAAGGATTTACATGTAGAGAGCAGCCAGGGTAGAAACATTACCAGCCTTTGATCATCTCAATCCCATCATGGAGATAATTCAAAATCAAGCATCAGTCCTGATGAGAGATGGCCTATTTCTGGTTCACTCACTCTTGTTTGGTTTTTAATAATAGTCCTATTGAGATGATTCACACATCATACAATTTACCCATTCAAAGTGCAAAATTTGTTGGTGTTTAATATATGCATGGATTTATGAGAGCATATCCAAATCAATTTTAGAATATTTTTATAGCTCAAAAAAACCCCACGTCTTTTAACTATCACCCCATATGCACTACCTCTAAGCAACCACCAATCTACTTTCTGTCTCTATAAATTTGCCTATTCTGGACTTTCAATAAAAATGGGATTATATTCTTTTTGTGTTCTTTTGTGATGAGCTCTTTCACTTGGCACAATGTTTTGAAGTTTTATCTAAGTAATGGCATGTGCCAGTATTCCTTTCTCTTTATGACTGAATAATATTCTATTCTATGGATATATCATATTTTATTTACCCATTTATCAGTTGATGGACATCTGAGTTGTTTCTACCTTTTAGGTCTTATGAATAGTGCTTCTATGAACATTTGTGTACAAGTTTTAGTGTGAACATGTGCTTCCATTTCTCTTGGGTAGATACCTAAAAGTAAAATTGCTAAGTCATAGGGTAACTCTACACTTGACCATTTGAAGAACTGCCGAACTGTTTTCCAAAGTGACTGTACCATTTTTTATTCCCACTGGCAGTGTATGAGGGTTCCAATTTCTCCATATCCTCATCAACACTTGTTATTTGACTTTTGTTATAGCCATCCTAGTGGATGTGAATCAGTGTCTCCTGGTTTTGGTTTGCATTTCCCTGATGACTAATGATGTTGAGTATTTTTTCACATGTTTATTGGACACTGGTATATCTTCTTTGGAGAAATGCCTATTCAAGTCCTTTGGCCATTTCACAATAGCCACTATTCTTTCCCCATCTTGGCAACATTGTGAAAAATCAGTTGGCCACAGATACATGGATTTAATTCTACATTTTTATTCTATTGTATTGGTCTTTATGCCTAACCTTATGCAAGTACCACACTGTCTTGATTACTGTTGCTTTGTAGTAAGTTTTAAAATCAGGACATGTAAGTCTTCCTAGTTTGTTTTTCTTTCACGTCAAAATGGCCAAAGGACTTGAATTTGTTTATTTGGTTTTTTAAAAAATTATTGAGTTGTAAGTTTTTTTATATTTTTAGGTAAAGTCCTTTATCAGATACATAATTTGCAAATATTTTCTTCCATTCTGTAGGTTGTCTTTTCACTTTCTTGATTTCACTTGACAAATTTTTAATTTATCTATTTATTTCTGTTGTTGCTTATGCTTTTGATGTTGAGTCAAAGAATCATTGCCAAATTAGAGAGAGGTCTTGAAGATTTACTCCTATGTTTCTTTTAATGGTTTTACAGTTTTAGATCTTTTTCTTCTTTGACAGCTTTAGGGGTACAAGTGAGTTTTGGTTACATGGATAAACTGTATAGAAGTGAATATTTAGGTCTTTGATGCATTTTGAGTTAATTTCTTATTCATGTAAGGTAAGGGTCCAATGTTTTTCCTTTGCATGTGGCTATTCTGTTGTCCCAATACCACTGGTTGAAAACACAATTCTTTACCTGTCTTGGCAACATTGTGAAAAATCAGTTGGCCACTTCTAGATTTTTATTCTATTCCATTGGTCTTTATGCCTATCCTTATGCTAGTACCACACTGTCTTGATTACTGTTCTTTTGTAGTAAGTTTTAAAATCAGGACATGTAAGTCCTCCTTTTTCTTTCTCTGTCTACTGTCTTTTCTGTTCTTCTTTTTCAGAATTATTCTGGCTATTCTTGATCCCCTGCAATTCCATATGAATCTTAGAACCAGATTTTCTATTTTACCATTGAAATAATTCAGCTGTGATTCTGACAGAGATTTTTCTTGAATCTGTAGATCAATTTGGGGAGTAGTGTCATTTCAACAATATTAAGACTTCTGATCCATGAATATGGGATGTCTTTCCATTTATTTCTATTTCTTCTTTCTTTCTTTCTTTCTTTCCTTTCTTCCTTCCTTTCTTTCTTTTTGTTGTTGTTGTTGTTGTTGTTGTTTTTCCAAAACAGAGTTTTGCTCTTACTGCCTGGGCTGGAGTGCAATGGCTCAATCTTGGCTCACTACAACCTCCATCTCTTGGGTTCAAATAATTCTCCTGCCTCAGTCTCTCAAGTAGCTGAGATTACAGGCATGCACCACCATGCCTGGCTAATTATTTCTATTTTCTTTAGATTGCTTAATAAAAATGTTTGTAGTTTTCAGATTATATTTTTTACACTTCTTTTGTTAAATTTATCACTAAGGATTTTAGGTTTTTGGTACTATTGGCTATTGAATTGTTTTCTTAATTTCATTTTGAGATTTTTCATTGCAAGTGAATAGAAATAAAAATGACTTTTATATATTGATCTTGTATTTTGCAACCATGTTTAATTCATTAGCTCTAATACTTTCTCTAGTGAGTTCCTTAGGATTTTCTGTTTATAATATTATGTCTTCTGTGAATAGATATACTTTTACTTCTTTCTTATCAATATGAATGCATTATGTTTCTTTTAATTGACCAACTGCCAGCTAGAACCTATAGTATGATGTTGAATAGAAGTGGCAAAAGTGGATATCCTTGATTTGTTCCTGATCTTAGAGAAAAAGTATCCAGTCTTTCACCACTCAGTATGATGTTAGCAGTAGGTTTTTGTAGATGTCCTTTATCAGGTTGAGGAAGTTCCCTTCTACTACAGGTTTGATGAATGTTTTTATTATGAAAATTTGTTGGATTTTGCCAAATGCTTTTTTCTGCATCTATTGAAATGATCATTTGGTTTTGTCCTTCATTTTGTTGATATGGTATATTGCACTGATTGATTTTTAAATGTTAACTAATCTTAAATATTTGAATAAATCCCCCTTGGTTATAGTGTATAATTTGTTACATATGTTGCTGGATTGAGTCTGCCAGTATTTTGTGTAGGAATTTGGCATTCTTATTCATGAGATATTGGTCTGTTGTTTTCTTTTCATGTAATTTTTTTGCCTGGTTTTGATATCAGTGTACTGCTGGCATCATAGAAGAGTTTGGAATTGTCCCCTCATCTTTTTTTTTTTTGGAGAGGAAGTTGTGAAACATAGGTATAAATTCCTTAAATATTTGGTAGAATTCACCAGAAGTCATCTGGCCCTGAGTTTTTCTCTGGGAGCAGTTTTGTTGTTGTTGTTGTTGTTGTTTACTAACTCAATCTTTTTGCTTGTTACAGGTCTATTCAAATTGTTTGTTTCTTCTTGAATTAGTTTTGGTAGTTTGTATCTTTCTAGGAATTTGCCCATATCATCGAGGTTACCTAATTTATTGGCATAGAATTGATCATAGTTTTCATTTATAATCATTTTTATTTCTGTAAGATCAGTAGTACTCTTCCCTCATTCATTCCTGATTTTAGATATTGAGTCTTTTCTCTCTTTTACTGATTCAGTCTAGCTAAATCTATTTTGCATAACATTAAGATAGCCAATCCAGCCCTCTTGTGTTTTCTGTTTGCATAATATATCTTTTTCCAATTCATTTTTTCAGTCTATTTATATCTGTGACTCTAAAGTGTGGCTCCTTTAGACTATGTATAGTTGAGTGTTATTTGTTTTTCCAGGGTGACAATCTCTGACTTTTGACTAGATTATTTAATCCATTTACATGTAATGTTATTATTGATATAATTAGATTTACATCTGCTATTTTACTTTTTCTTTTCTCTGTCTACTGTCTTTTTTGTTCCTCTATTCCTACTTTACTACTTTCCTTTACATTAAATATTTTCTAATGTGGCTTTTAAATTTATGTAATGTTATTTTCAATATATCCTTTTGAGGTACTTCCTTAGTGGTTGATCTAGGGCTTACCATCAACTTCAGATTTTTACTAACTTAACTCCAATGAGATGTTACTCCTAATAGCTCTATTCACTTTCCTCCCTTTTTAATAGTGTTATTTTTTATATATATATTACCTTTATGAATGTTATAAACCCAACATTACAGTGTTATAATTATTACTTTATATAACTTCAGGTCTCAAACTGTGAGGAAAAAGAGCAACTATATATTTATAGTTTTTATTATATTAGTCATCTTATTTATTATTTCTGGTTCTCTTAATTTGTTTCTGTGGATTCAAAACAACAATCGGGCGGGGCAAGGTGGCTCATGCCTGTAATCTCAGCACTTTGAGAGACCAAGGTAGGTGGATCACAAGGTCAGGAGTTCAAGACCATCCTGGCCAAGATAATGAAACCTCATCTCTACTAAAAATACAAAAATTAGCTGGGCATGGTAGTGGGTTCCTGTAATCCCAGCTATTCAGGAGACTGAGGCAGAGAATTGCTTGAACCCGGGAGGCAGAGGTTGCAGTGAGCCAAGATTGCACCACTGCACTCCAGCCTGGGCAACAGAGCAAGATTCTGTCTCAAAAAAACAAAAAAAATCAAAGTTCTGCTTTGGTGCTTTCCTGGACTACCCTCTTCACCTCTTTCTTTGACTAACCTTAATCGGCACCCTTTCCCTGTAATAAACTGTAACTGTGAATTTCACAGCTTTTGGTGAGTTCTGTGAGTCTTTCCAGTGAACTGTCAAAACTTGGGGATCCCCAAACTTACAATTGATATGAAAAGTAAAGGCAGTCTCATGGGGACTGTGTCTCCTCTGACTTTGCACTTGGCCTAAACTGCACAGTAATTCCCAAGGTTAGTGTTTGAAACTTGTTCTGACTCCCAAGAGGGCCCCTCCCATCTGTCTCTTTCCTCATTTCTATTCAGCAAACTAGCCAGCTTACAGTTAGCCTGTTTCTCCAATGAATCTAGCAACATCCCCCTCATGGCCTATGGCCTTTCACCACAGCCTCCACTGATTCTGAGAGTGCTCTTGGGCTTGAATTTCTCCAAACTCTGTTGTGTAGGAAATCAGTTCCTTTGGGGAGAGATTGGAGTTTTCTATTTTATGGCTTGCTTCCCTCTCTGGGCAACATCTCTGAGCCATGGCACTGGTGCTTGGGGCAGGAACACTGGCATGCTCTCCTCTGAGTGACGCCCCAGTTTTAGGAGCTGAGCACTCATCGGAGAGGGGGCGGCAGCAGCCCCAGGTCTCCTTAACTTACCTTTCCCAGCATGGATCCTACATCCCACAGGACTGGAGTGAGCAGTAAAGACCCCAGGATTCTCGGTGGTACGGTGCCCTATTCTCAGCCTTTGTCCCACTAGTGGTGGGTGCTGGGCAGAAGGGAGCCTTCACTTCTGAGATGCACTTGCCCAGAATTTAACCTCAGCAACAGGTAGCTGTGGGCAGAATGAGAAAAAATCTGAAGACCTGCCCCCAGGAGGATAGCCCTTCAACAGCGAGCTGTGGGGTGGCGGCGGAGGGAGTCCTGTGTTCTTGGCTTTACTAGCATGGTGCAGAGTTTCTATCTCACTGTGCTGGGAGTGATGCAGAAAGAGGGCCTTGGTTCGAATACCACAGACTATTACTGAGTTTTAGGAGATTTACTAGAATAAATATTTCTTCATTTGCCATATGTTCTTAGGACCATTTCCAGAGACTTTAAGCAGTTGTTTTAGAATAACTTTTTTTTACCAGTTTAGACTGCGGCTGGGTCCATAGAGCTCCTCATGCTGTCAGGCCAGAAGTACAAACTTCTAGTTCACTCTTGTTTCCAGGGTGTAGTGCCCTCTGGGGTCTGAACCTGGGGATTTTATCAAGGCCCCTGCTTCTGGGCAGTTTCTGACCTCCGTTTCTTATCTTCTCAGACCCAGGTCAAGGGTTCAGTTTACTGGCAGGCGCAGTGGCTCATGCCTGTAATCCCAGCACTTTGGGAGACACAGGTGGGCAGATCACTTGAGGTCAGGAATTCAAGACCAGCCTGGCCACAATGGTGAAACCCCCATCTCTACTAAAAAAATACAAAAAATTGCTGAGTATGATGGCGCACACCTATAGTACTAGCTACTTGAGAGGCTGAGACAGGAGAATCACCTGAACTCAGGAGGCAGAGGTTGCAGTGAGCCGAGATTGCGCCACCGATCCCCAGCCTGGGTGCAGAACCAGACTCTGTCTCAAAAAAAAAAAAAAAAAAAAGAATTCAGTTTACTTCCAAACTTTTAAGCCTTTCAGAACTGGTCTTGAGAGGGAAATGTACCAAACGGCAGACACTTATCAGCCAGACACTCTTCTCTGGGTGTCTCTTCTCTCCCATATCTTGTCCCTGTACTCTTTCATTGCTATAGCAGCTCTTCAAAGAGATTTTTAAATATTTAGTCCAAATTTTCTTTCTTTCTTTCTTTCCTTCTTTCTTTTTCTTTCTTTCTTTGTTTCTTTTTTTTTTCTTTTTTTTTTTCAGAGTCTCGCTAGGTCTCCCAGGCTGGAGTACAGTGGCACAATCTCAGCTCACTGCAACCTCCACCTCCCAGGTTCCAGGAATCCTCCTGCCTAAGCCTCCTGAGTAGCTAGGATTACAGGTGCCAGCCACCATGCCTGGCTAATTTTTGTAATTTTAGTAGAGACAGGGTTTCACCATGTTGGTCAGGCTGGTCTCAAACTCCTGACCTTGTGATCCACCTGCCTCGGCCTCCCAAAGTGCTGGGATGATAGGTATGAGCCACTGCACCTGGCCTAGTCCAGATTTTCTAGTTATTCTCAGAAGAAGGGTTGGTCTAGAAAACATAATCTGCCATTGATGGAGGTATGAACTGAAGTGGTTAACAGTGAAGATGGAAAGGAAGATGTGAGCAGAAGAAACACTTAGGAAGTGAAAGCAAGAGACCTTACTGATTGATTGGCTACGGGAAGAAGAAAGATAATAGGGTTGTGTGAAGATTTTTATCTGATAGTTTCATGGTTGGCGGGACCCTTCACAGAGACAGGAACCCGGGAAGAGGAGCAAGCACGATGAGAAGAAGAGATCATGAGTTCCATTCTGGGTGGTCCAAATCAGAGATGCCTGTGTGGCATTTCACTGTTCAGGAAATAATGCATTATCGAAGTCTGAAGTCCAGGAGAGGAGCCTGCACTTCAGACTGAGATTTGAAAATTATCAACAAAGAGGTAAAGACTGAAGCCACAAGGATGGATAAGAGAGGGCCCAGAGAGAAGAAGAACCAGGGAAGATCACTAGAAAACACTCACTTTGAGGTGATAGAAGAGACAGTTGGCATCAGAGAAGCAGCAGCCACGAACTCAGGAGGAATTTAGGAAAGTACAACCAGGAGAGGAAATCAAAGGAGAAAGGCGGGATCCACACTTCGAGTGCTTCAGGTGGCCCAAGCAGGAGAGAAGCACCTTCCAAAGACGTTCCAGGTGGCCAAGGCTGAGGGAGTGGGCAGGTAGTTAAAGAAGCAGAAGACAGGAGTGTAGACAACTCTTTTCAGAAGTTCCTAAGAGGAGTGTGCAGGAGCTCCTCTCTTTTCTGCTGGGCCACCTACTTTAGGTGTGCTGCATTTCTGCAGCCTACACTGATTGTCTTGGCTTTCCCACCTCCCACTTAAGCTCTTGAGATAATTCTATGGGGCTGGATTAATTGTTCAATCTAGTAATTTCTCCCTTTGCCTCTATCTGTTTGTCCACTCAGCATCATCTAACACCATTAACCACCCATCTGTACCTCTGGTCCAAGATAACACTGTGGTAATATTTAAACATTGATGCAAATTCCTTGACACTGCCTCCCTTTGATCCCCCGCTTGACTCTGTTTTGACCAGTCCTATCATGATGGTTTGGTAGAAATTATGCTATGTGACATTCAAGGCTAGGTCATAAAAGTCGTGCAGCTTCTGCCTTGCATAATGCTTTCTAACTCATTTGTACCATTTCATGAGCAATAATTCTATCCCTTTTATTGCTGAGTAGTATCCCATTGCATGGATCAACCACAATGTGTTCATCCATTCACCAGTTGACAGACAATTGTGTTGCTTTCAGTCTTGGGCAACATGAAGAAAGCATCCCTAATTGTTCTCATATAGGTCTTTGTGTGGACATACGTTTTCATTTGGAATTTGCCCCTCTTCTTTCTGCTTTCCCCATCCTGCTGCCGGACATGTGGACATAATGGCAGAGCTCTAGCTGCCATCTTGAGCCACGGGATGAAGACCTTCATCTGGGATGGCAGAGCTGAGTTGGGAAGAGCCTGTGTCTCTAGAACTGTGCAAATCCACAGCAGCCGTGGATTGTCCACCTATGGACTTCTCAAAAATAAGAAATACATTCCTATCTTATTTAAACCACCATTATTTTGAGATTGCCTATTTCTTGTAGAAAATATGATTTTAACTAATACACCATTGCAAAAATTCCTTTTGGGGAGATGGTATAAGCTTAAGTTACATGGAGTCTGTTTGAATTGCTTGCAAATAAGAACCTCAATTGAAAGCTTTCTTGTGGTGGTAGAGAAGCTGCACATCTTCTTCGCCAGATGTATCTTGTCTGCTCTTGGTGCCTGGATCCAAAGCAGTCAATTCATGACCATGAACACGCTGAGGATTGTAAGAGGAAGATAAATGGCACCTGCTCCATTTGTGGTTCCATTCCTGCTGGCAACTGTGAGCCACTAACTTATCCAAAGTTGGAGCTGCCCAATCCTCTGGGCTTCACGTTGTATGAGAAAATAATTATCATTGACAAAGAAACTTATAATTGATCGTCTATTACATGCAATGGACAGAAACCAATAGATACATTCCTTCTCCTAACACCTTCTCATAGCATCCAAGGACTTTACCATCTGATTCCCCTACCTTTGCAGCTTCATGTTGGCTTCCATCTTTGTCCACTTTCCTGACTGCAAAGTTCTTTCATGTACTTTGTCTCATGAAATTCTCACAAGACTCCTCTCACTTAGGATGTTTTTAATCCCCATTTTCTGGGTGGGGAAATCAAGGCTAGGCAAAATTAAGACTTAACCAAGATGCCCCAACTAGAAAGTGGCAGAGCCTCTGCTCACTTCATGTAGGCCTGTTAACATCACGTCTTGAGCTCTAGTCATGACTCTAAGCTGCCATTTTCCATGAACCTATATTCCTAATATAGGCTTTGTTTTTGCCCCCCTCACTGTGCCTATCCTCTAACATTCTCAAGAAAGTCCTTCCCCCATCTCCACTTTCACAAATCTCCTCTATCCTAAATTTAGTGTGGGCTCAAACATCACTTCAAAAGTAAGACAGTACCAGATGTCCTTGGCCTCAGTGATTGGATCTTTGGTGATCACATGACACACACTGGACCAGTTAGAATAAATGCTGGGACTTTTGCTGGTACCACTGGGAAATTTAAAAGTCGTTTTTTCCCCCTAAGGTAGGTAGCCCAACTGGAGAGACAAGAGCCTGAGAGTAGCAGGGATTTCTGTGCAACCTTACAAGAAGCCCACTTAAGGACAGTAGAGACAGTAATGTAGAGAGACTGGTTTTATTGTCTCTGTCTAGAGCCTTATACTTCCCAGTTACATCAGCCATACCACCTTGTTTTTGCCTGTGTATTTGAGTTGCAATTCTGTCACTTAAAGTCAAGAGTTCAGACTAATAAAAGCCCCTAATTTACAATGCCTTCCCTCATTCATTTAATATTTTTTCAGCAAATGGTTTGAAGCATTTATCACTCACCATGTGTTTGCCATGGTCTATTAAACAGCCTCATGGAGAAGATAGCCATCAACCAAGAGGAAACACAAATGCATGTATAATTAGACAAAGTGGAAAGTGTTCTGAAGTGGTGATTCCATGCGAGTACCTGGAGAACCTGCACTAAACTGTGAGCAAAGGCAAAGCCACATCCTGGCCTTGATCCAGGATCTGGCCTTGCAGGTCTCAGGCATGTTGGAGGGGCATATTTGGTATTCTGAACTTCATCCTAAGAGCCATGAGAAGCACTGCTGTGGGATGATGTTTTAAAAATTATCCATTTTTTTGCCCACAGACTTCCTTCAAGCCCTCTCTTACCTCTTCTCCTATTCAGGTCATCAGGTCACTCATTGCCTCAGGGAAGGACACGTCAAAGCAGGAAGCAGAGGGAAAAAATGAGTCACTTCATGGCTTTGGCTTAAATAAGGTTTATTTCCCCCTCAAGAAGCAGTCTGGTGAGGAGCAGCCCAGGGCTGGCAGGACGGCTCTTCTCCATCAGAGTATCTGGAGACCCAGGTTCCTTCCATCTTGTTGCTCTGCCATCCTCGGGTTTTGCCTCTGTCTAGCCCCTGGTGACACAATGATCACCTCCATGCTTGCCTTTCAGACCAGGGGAAGGAGAACGAGGACTCCAGGGGCAGCAGCTTGTTGCTCATCACTTCTGAAATCTCATTGGCCCGAGCTTAATCACATGACCACTCTGATTACAAAGAGACTGGAAGTGTGGTCATTAACTGGGTGACTATGTACATAACTGAAATTTGGAGTGTCTTATTACTTGTTAACATTTTTAATTGAGGTATAATTCACTTACTATAAATTCACTTTTAAAACTTCCGTAATTCAGTTGTTTTGAGTATATCTACAGAGTTTTGCAACCATCACCCCTATCTAATACCACTGTTCTAATTTCAGAACATTTTTATCACCCCATAAATAATCTCTGTGCCCCTTAGCAGTCACTCCTCACTCACCCTTTCCCCTAGCCTCTGGAAAGCTCTAGTTTACGTTCCATCTCTATGGGTTTGCCTTTGTTGGACACTTCATGTAAATGCAATTACACATGCAGCCTTCTGTTTTGGCTTCTTTCACACAACATATTTTATGGTTTATCAATGGCATAGCATACGTCAGTGCTTCACTCTTCACTTCTTTTTTTTTTTTTTCCGTAACAATGCTGGCATGGCTGGTTTTGTTTCTGCTCAGCCCCAGCGTGGTCCTCACCATCTCCTTCCACCTGCCCATTAACTTCTGAAAGTGCCTCCATGAGGAGATCCACAAGGACCTGCTAGTGATAGGCACGTACGAGATCTCCAACCAGTCTGGGGGCACTGGCGGCCTGCACAGACACCTCAAGGTCACAGATTCTGCTGGCCACATTTTCTACTCCGAGGAGGATGCAACCAAAGGGAAATTCGCCTTTACTCTGGAAGATTATGACTTGTTTGAAGTGTGTTTTGAGAGCAAGGAAACAAGGTGGATACCTGACCAACTCACGATCCTAGACATGAAGCATGGAGTGGAGGCAAAAAAAAAATATATTACAAGGAGATTGCAAAAGTCAAGAAGCTTAAGCCATTGTAAGTGAAACTGCAATGCCTAGACCTCTCAGAATCTATTGTTAATGATTTTGCTACGTGAAGAAGAGAAAAGAGGAGATGTGTGATACCAATGAATCAACAAACACTTGAGTCCTGTACTTCAGTGTCTCTTTAATGTTCTGCTTCATTGGACTGGACACCTGGCAGGTTTTCTACCTTCGTTGCTTCTTCAAGGCCAAGATGTTGATTGAGTAATGAATAAAGTGCACCCTCCTCCCACCATGTATCTCAGGCAGCAGAACATCACTGGACATCCTACCAACAACACCATCAAGATCCCTTGGAGCCCTTTTGCCAGAACTGATCTCTTGGTGTGGGAGGACATGAGTACCACCTACACCCAACAAGTCAATGAGAGATTTTTAACTTAGTAGGATTTGGACTCGTTTTGCAACAATAGGACTAGTATTAGAGTCACCTATGACAAAAAATAAGGGTTACCAAGATAATTCCAAAGCCAGAATTTGTACTGCGTTTCTTTGTGCGATCTGTTTGAACCAAGTTTTCTTTCCTTCTCCCGCTTTCTCTGCAGCTTGGGTTTCCACTCTAGTTCTTTTACCAAGATTGGTGTGGCCATATTGAACTTGTTTCCTTCTGGCTGTCCTCTTTGGATATCCTTGTGAAAATACCCTTAACTTTCTCTTTGCCTTTAGCTGAAATGTTCACATAGTTTCTAGTGCTATCTTCTCATAATTTTATGTCTTTTAAAAGGTGAATAGATGTGACACTTCAGAAAGTGAGCTTTGAACTGAAGATAACTCTTAAAGAAAATATCATTTTAGACAATTGAAATATTTATGCTCCAAAAAGACATAATTTACATACCACTTTTTCACTCTTTTATGGCTAAATAAAATGACTTGACATGGATATTCCATACTTCATCCATCCATTCATCAGTTGGTGGACATTTGGGTTGTTTATAGCCTTTAGCTATTAGGAATAATACTGCTTTGAACATTATAAGTTTTTGTTTGAGCATTTGTTTTCAGTTCTCTTAGATATATACCTAGGAGTAGATGGATCATATGGTAGTTTTATATTTAACTTTTTGAGAAACTGCCTACTTGTTTCCAAAAATGGCTGCACCATCTTACATTCCCCAGAAGCAATGCAAGAGGATTTCAGTGCTTCAACATCCTCGCCATTTCATCTTTATTACAGCCACCTTAGCAGGTGTGAAGTGGTGTCTCACTGTGGCTTTGATGTGCATTTTCCTACTGATGCTGAGCATTGTTTCATGTGTTTGCTGCCATTTGTCTAACTTCTTTGGAGAAATGCCCATTCAAGTCTTTTGTCCATTTAAAAAATTGGGTTATTTGTCCTTTTGTTGTTGAGTTTAAGGAGTTCTTTATATATTCTAGATACCAGACCCTTATCAGAGATATGACGTGCAATACTTCCTCCCATTCTGTGGCTTGTCTTTTCATTTTATGGATAGTGTTTTGCAACACGAATTTTTAAGTTGATGAAGTACAGTTTATCTAGCTTTCCTCCCCTTTGGTTGCTTGTGCTTTTGGTGTCATATCTACAAATCCTTGCCTGCTCTACGAGACATGCGCCTATGCCTTTTTCTAAGGGTTTTATGGTTTCAGTTCTTAGATTCGTATCTTTGATCCACTTTGTAATTTCCTTTTTGTAAGCTTTATTGAGATATCATATACAACGAAACTGAATAATTTTAAGTGTACAGTTTGATGAGTTCTGACAAATGCACATGGTCCTGTTTCAGTCCATTGTGAGATCTTTCTATGTGCTGCAAGGCAGGGGTCCAGCACACTCTTTTTGCATTGGTGTTGTCTCAGCACCATTGTTGAAGACTGATCTTTCTGTATTGGATTGTGGTGGCCTAACATTAAAGGAAGAAGGGCAAATGCATACAGGGAGACAGCGAGCCTCCTCTGCCCCACGGCCCTTAGGAGAATGGGAGGACTTGGCAGCAGAGACAAAATACTAGGTGGAAATGTTCTAAGAACAGCTTTCTTCATGCTCAGATTAGAAAACAGTCTTCTACAGTTTAGAGGCAGATGAAGACCAAAAGGAAAGTAGTGAGAACAGAGAGGGTGGTGTGTGTGTGTGTGTGTGTGTGTGTGTGTGTGTGTGTGTGTGTGTGTCAAAGGAGGCCTTGCAAACCACTCCCCAGGGAAGGGTCCTTGGGAAGAAGGAAGGTCTCAGAGAAGGAAAACAGCTGTGATACAATTAAGCATATAGGCCTTAGTCCCACCAAGCTTGCCACACCCTGAGGTGGGGTGGCAGGTGCTGCAGCCTGGTTCTTGCATGCCCACCGAGTATTGGAGCAGCAGAGAGCAGGAGGTGAACGAGACTTGGTAAGAGTAGAAGCATGTCTCAGTAGACAGAAGACAAAGAGGGCAAAAGGGGCCTCTAAGACCTCAGCTCTACTTAAGACCCCTCAGAAAAATAGAGCCCCAGAATTGACAAAGATTCAGCTTCACCATCTCACTGGAATAGGGGCTCATAAAAATGCTGAATTACAGAAAAAATATAGAGAAATACGTAATTCAGAAAAATAAGAAAAAAACACATAATTCTGTAGGAAAATGGGGAAATGCAGATATAGTTCATGCACTTTTTTTTTTTTTTGAGACAGAGTCTTGCTCTGTCACCAGGTGCCAGGCTGGAGTACAGTGGCGCAATCTTGGCTCACTGCAATCTCCACCTCCTGGGTTCAAGTGATTCTCCTGCCTCAGCCTCCCCAGTAGCTGGGACTACAGGCGCACGCCACCACGCCCAGCTAATTTTTGTATTTTTTAGTAGAGAAGGGGTTTCACCATATTGGCCAGGATGGTCTTGATTTCTTGACCTCGTGATCCACCTGCCTCGGCCTCCCAAAGTGCTGAATTACAGGTGTGAGCCACCGCGCCCAGGTAGTTCATGCACTTTTAACTTTGTATACTGAGGCCCACTCCTATTACACCATTAAAGGGCTTTAAGCTGGTAGCAACAGTAATCCAATCAAAGCCACATTGCAAAAAAGACCTCCACCTGACCATGGTGTGGCCAGTAAATGGAGATGGCAAAGGAGCAGGTACGGGGAGGTCAGTTAGGACACTGTGGCAGTAGTCAGAGAGACAGACAGACAGATGATGGCAGCTTGGTCCAGGGTGGTGGCAACAGGAATGGAGAGAATTGGGCAGATTTCAGAATTATGAAGGAATAGAAATCTCAGGACAGAGAGTCTTCCTTCTCCACCATCCACTCATCTTATTCCTCCTCAGTCTCCTTTTTTTTTTTTTTTACCAAGACGGAGTCTCACTCTGTCACCCAGGCTGGAGTGCAATGGCACAATCTCGGCTAACTGCAACCTCCGCCTCCTGGGTTCAAGCAATTCTCCTGCCTCAGCCTCCAGAGTAGCTGGGATTACAGGCACCTGCTACCACACCCAGCTAATTTTTGTATTTTTAGTAGAGATGGGGTTTCGCCATGTTGGTCAGGCTGGTCTCGAACTCCTGCCTCGTGATCCACCCACCTCAGCTTCCTGATGTGCTGGGAGTAGAGGTGTGAGCCACCATCTTTAAAAAGAAAAAAGAAAAAACTTAGTACTGAAATGTATTTTACATATCATAAAACTCATCCATTTCAAGTATAGAATTCAACGGTTTGTGGTAACAAATACAATATGTAACTTTTGTGAATGGCTTCTTTCACTTAGCTTAATGTTTTCAAGATTCATCATGTTGGAGCATGTAAATATGCTTCATTCCTTTTCATGGCTGCATAATGTTTCATTATGCCACATATTGTTTATCCATTTATCAGTTGTTGATCATTTGGGTCGTTTGATTATTATGAATAATGCTGCTAAGAACATTCATGTACAAGTTTCTATGTGGACATATGCTTTCATTTCTCTTATTTTCATTTTATTCCACCTAGGAGTGGAATTACTGGGTTGTATGGTAGTTTTATGGTTCTTCGTTTTGTTTTTGTTTTTTGAAATGGAGTTTCACTCTTGTTGCCCAGGCTGGAGTGCAATGCCGTGATCTCAGCTCACTGCAAACTCCACCTCCCGGGTTCAAGCAATTCTCCTGCCTCAGCCTCCCAAGTAGCTGGGATTACAGGCATAAACCACCACACCTGGATAATTTTGTATTTTTAGTAGAGATGGGTTTTCTCCCTGTTGGTCAGGCTGGTCTCAAACTCTCAACCTCAGGTGATCTGTCCGCCTCAGCCTCCTAAAGTGCTAGGATTACAGTCATGAGCCACTGCACCCAGCTGGTAGTTTTATGTTTAACTGTTTGAGAAACCACCAAATTATTTTCTTTTTTTTTTTTAAGACGAAGTCCCACTATGTTGCCCAGGCTGGTCTTGAACTCCTGGGCTCAAGCGATCCTCCCACCTCAGTATCCCAAAGCACTAGGATTACAGGCATGAGGCATTCCACCATTACATGCCTGGCCAGCCACCAAATTATTTTGCAAAGCAGCCACACCACCTTACATTCCCACCAGCAGTGTATGAGCATTTCCATCTCTCTATACCCTCAACAGCAATTTTGGTCTGTCTGATTTACTATAGCCATTCTAGTGAGTAAGAACTCACACACATTTCTGCTTCCTCTTGGCAATGCATCCACATGGACCCATGCTGGGGCTTTCCAGGACTGGCTGAATTTCCCCTCCACTTGTAGCAGGGATGTATATGGCAATACTGTAGCCCCAGAGCTTGGTCCCAGGCCTAGAACTAAGGATCCACCCCTGAATGGCTCCTGGATGGATAGAGGCCTAGGTGAGGGAGGTACATGGTGAGGGGGATAGTGGATTCAGTGCAACTGGAACTCAGTGATATCTGAGAAGTCTGGGAGCTGGGAGGGGAGCTGTGCATATTTAAGAATACCACCCAGAATGTGATAGGGTGGAGAAGGGGCAGGGTAGCCTGGGTAGAAAATTAGCTCCCAGCCTCCTGCTTGGACCTTACCCTCAAGGAATGCAGAACGCCCCTGTGCATCCCTTTCCCCTCCTGATATAGTTTGGATATTTATCCCCACCAAATCTCATGTTGAATTGCAATCCCAATGTTGGAGGTGGGGCCTTGTGGGAGGAGTTTCAGTCATGGGGGTGGACCCCTCATGGCTTGGTGCTATTCTCACTATAGTAAGTTCTCACAAGATCTAGTTGTTTAAGTGTGTGGCACCTCCCTGCTCTCACTCTCTCTCTCTCTCTCTTGCTCCTACTTTTGCTATTTGAGCTACTTGTTTCTGCTTCGGCTTTCACCACGACTGTAAGCTTCCTGAGGCCTCCCCAGAAGCCAAGCAGATGCCGACATCATGTTTGTACAGCCTGCAAAACCATGAGCCAACTAAACCTCTTCTCTTTATAAATTACCCAGTCTCGAGTATTTCTTTATAGCAATGCAAGAGGAGCCAAATATACCTCCCCACTGGAGCACTAACCCTAGACCTGTCACAAGTCAGATGTCACATATGCTTGTGGAGACAAGAAAGAGGACATGAAAGTCCCAGAGGAGCTGAAGCAAGAACCCTGACAAGGGTTGGGCTCTGGAATTGGGATGCATGGATTGCCCCCCTCATCTTCTTGGGGCTAGGTGAGCTCCTTGGTATCCCTAGTTGGCATTCCCAATTGGAATCTGCAGACTCACATTGCTTGGATTTTCCCTGGGCTATTTCATGTGATCCAGACCCTGGGAGTTCTTCCTCTCTCAGGAAGTTCCTTTAATGCTCTAATACTAATTCCTCATGTCCCAACCCAACACAGAAACCCACCTCAAAGCAACTTAAGCAAAACAGGCAATACATTGGCTCATGCAACTGAAAAACCATGACCCACAAGGCTGGTATGGGGGCTCAAAAGATGGCTTCAGGAACCAGGCTGTGTCCCTTTCTTGGTTCTTGTTTCCTCCATATGTCTCGACCCACCCCACAATGGCCACACGCATCTCTATACTTACTTCTCTAGCTGAGCAATCCCAACAGAGAAAGAGTAACTTTGCTCAGCACTTCTAAAAGGAATATCATGCCTGAGTCTCTTGGGCCTGGTTTGGAGGCTGTGCCGCAAGATCATTTCTCAGGGATTCCAGCCTCCCCTTTATTCAAGGGATATCTGGTCTATGAATGGGCTCTGGTCTGGGAACTGCATAAGGGACTGTGACTCTCTACTATGGCAATTCAATTCAGGGCTCTAGTCACCTGACCTATAAGAAGCTTTTTGTTGGTGTTCATACAGTTCAACTTACATGATTTCTGCTTCTGGCCATGATGGTATAATAGGGAATAGACTTACCCTGCCATCATAAACAACTAAAAAACCAAACGAAATACACAAAACAATGGTTTTCAGATTTACCAATAGTGCAGGATGATGATCTCTGAGAGAATGAAAACAAATGAGGTAAGCCCCATTGCTGTGCTGTCTCAGTCCCTGGAGGGAGTTTCCAGGCTGCAGTGCTTGGAAGGAGGCTTACACAGACTCTTATGGTCTCCCTGATTTACAGAGACAGTGTTCAGAAAAGACAAGGTAAATTAACAGGGCAGAGTACCAAAGAGAGAGCTGCAGAGAGGGGGTGGGTGGTACTGAAATTCTATACAGGGCTCTCCTTGGTTAGTCAGTGGAATATTGATCATTGCATGTATATGAAGAAACTTGTGAGGCTAGGTAAAGAACTACTGAAAAGTAGCAGGCAGAACAATCCCTAGGGTTGGCACAGGGCCAGGAAGGGTTTGTGTTCCCACTTGCCAGAATGGAAAGTTCTCTTAACTCAATAGGGGTGACAAATTAGTCCTAGACTAAAGGCTATTCTGGGTCAATGCTTAAAAGGAAGTCACAAAAGAATCAAACTCTATCTCAGAACAAAGCATAAATAGACAAAATCCAGCACCCAGGATGAAAGCACTTACAATGTCTGGCATTGAATCAAAAATTATCAGACATGCAAAGAAACAGGAAAACATAGGAAGAAAAATTAATAGAAACAGACCAACAAAAGACACAAGTGATAGAATTATTATTATGGCATTAAGACAACTATTATAAAAATACTGAACATGTTCAAGAAGGGAGAAGAAAATATGAACATGATGAAAAGAGAAACTGAACATATAAAAAAGTCAAAAATTACACATCTACAAATAAAAAATACAATGGATGGAATTAATGGCATGTTAGACATTACAAAAGAAAAATAAAGCAGGAAAAGAAGGAAAAACAAAGAACAGATGGCATAGAAAACAGCTAGCAATATGCTAGACTTAAATTCAGCCATATCAATCATCATAGTAAATGTAAATGTTCTAACATTCTAACTAAAAGGCACAGATTATCAGATAATTTTTTTTTTGAGACAGAGTTTCTCTCTTGTTGCCCAGGCTGGAGCCCAATGGCACAATCCCAGCTCTCTGCAACCTCTGCCTCCAAGGTTCAAGAGATTCTCCTGCCACAGCCTCTCAAGTAGGTGGAATTACAGGTATCCGCCAGCACACCGGGCTAATTTTTTGTATTTTTAGTAGAGACTAGGTTTCACCATGTTGGCCAGGCTGGTCTCAAACTCCTGACTCAGGTGATTCACCTGCCTTGGCCTCCCAGAGTGCTGGGATTATAGGCATGAGCCACCATGCAAGGCCAATTTTTTTTCTTTTTTTTAGAATGAAAGAGAGAAAGAAAGAGGAAGAGATTTTAGAAAAAGAGAGAAAAGGAGAAAGAAAGAAACAGCAAAAGAAAGAAAAAAAGAATGAAAGAGAGAAAGAAAGAGGAAGAGAAAGAGGGAGAGAGAATG